>JABUQX010006005.1:0-35858 GCA_015478945.1 Trachelipus rathkii
AAAGAAATTTAAAATAATTATGCGTGCGTTATCTGTAGCAAAATTGTATGTAACAAAATAATAATAATATTCCTAATAATAATCATAGCGAAAATGGTTTAATAATTCATAAAAAAAAAACACTAAATTCTTACCAAGAAATAGGAAGGAGAAAAACCTCACGGTTATAGAACATCACCAGATAAATGTGTACCCAAAAATGAACCGGTGGAAAAGTTTCGGGCTTCTCGTGGGAGGTTGGGAGAGGTTCAGTGTTACCCTTTTATGGGTTTAAAAATTCTGATGATAAAGAACAGTGGAGATAAGATTTGGAGCAGGAGTGTAAAAAAATTTTTTTTTTTAAATTAAAAGAATAATTATAAAATTATTCTTTTATTCGATATAATCAGACATTAAAAATAAATGGCCGAGGATATATATATAAACTTTTGTAGTTTTGATCACAAAATATTAGATTTCTCATTTTCAAATGAAATATTTTGATACCTTTTTATTTAGGAAAATAATATACAATTTTTTGGTATATTTTTATTAAAGAAAATAAAAAAGTTTTTTTTATTTACATTTTTGCAAAATAAACATTTCTTGTATTTATTTTATTATTTTTAACCTAATTCTGTACATTATATAATATATCTAAAAAAATTTTTTTTTCACCATTTAAAAAAATTTTTTTTTTTTTAAAATACCTCTCCCCCTACATATAAAATTTGTTTTGGAGTCCTTTGGGCTATATTGCGGTACAGTATTGTTTTTAGTACTAATCTAGGAATATATCTATCATCAAATTGAAGGATTTCGCTGTATAGTTTTTTTTTACACCCAATCTTATAGTTACCGATGGAAATTACAAAAATAAAAACTCATAATTTTTTCAAAATAATAATTTAAAAATAATAATATACATAAGTAACAAAAATTGGCTAAATCAACTACAAAAGGTCCAATCATTGTTGTTTTCTTTTAACGAAATTAGTTTGTCATAATTAAGAAATTCACCATAAAATATGGTGTGGGCAGATTTTTTTTTTTGAAAATTTTCAAAGTTTTTTTGGTTCAATTTTTTTTTCCTTCCAGGTATTCCTCAAAAAGATGTTGAAAAAAGACCTCTTAAATTTGTGTAAAAAAATATGTAAAACTAATGAAGTTATTCGGGATATACTAGAATGTGGGCAAAATTTGCCCACACCGTACGCGCGCGCGACCCTTATAAATTTTTAAAATAATAATAATAATAAACATAAGTAGCTAAAGTATTGTTTTTAGTACTAATCTAGGAATATATCTATCAAATTTGAAGAGATTTCGCTGTATAGTTTTTTTGTTACAGCCAATCTTATGATTGTCATTGGAAAATAACACAAGAAAAAAACACCCATTTTTCAAATAATAATTAAAAATAATAATAATAAACATTAAGTAACAAAAACTGGCTAGATCAACTGCAAAAGGTCCAATACACAAAATCTATATGAAATTAGTTGTCAAATTTAAGAAATTCACCGTAAAATATAGTGTGGGCAGATTTGCCCACACCGTACGTGCCGAATGCCAAACGGATCCGACGCGGCGAGGGTATAAGGGGTTATTAATACTCGTGCTTAAGCAAAATGTGTTTTTTTAAAATACTTTTATAATGTTTACTTTCATAGCTGCACTCAAACATTTTAAATAACTTTTTTTTTTTTTTTATTTCACGTGTTCTCGAAGGGAGGTGTTTATCCCTCATCCGGGTCCAGCCAAACCTCAGACCTAAGGATGGGGATTTTGTTTCCCCCCAGCAACCCTGAACATGTGCCTGAAGCGCGTAGAATGGCACCCCTCATATCTTCCGCGGAGCCCAAATGGATTCCCTCCAAGGCAGGAACAAGTCACCATCCATGCACGCGTCACCCAATTCTCATTCCGTTCGTCAGTACCCGGTCACCCCGAGCTGTTTCAGGATTCCTCGCACGAGACATCCGACTCGTCGAACTGGTCTCGCTAAGAACGTTTCAAGCATAGTTTTTTAAAGCACCCCGGTTTTCTCATCCCATAATTGCTGAGTACTCAAATGAATGAGTCACAGGAAATTTTTACTCTCCATTCAGCGGGATTCGAACATTTGGACACCGCGTTTCGCAGCGTAAACAATAACCGGACGCTCTATTAACCACTAGGCAATCCACGTCCCCAAAAAAACCCAGCCCAACAGCGTAAGCGAATAGTTTGACGTACGGGGAATCGAACTTTCACTGCTCGGGGACTAACTAGCACTGAGAGACGAAAGAAAAGGATTTCGGGGAGAGGCAGATGCCGCGAAGAGGCTAACATCCGAAAATACCTTGGAAAGGTGAGAAGCAATCCGCCTCTGGAAACGGAAAATGCCACACACCACCCCGGTGCACAATGAAACCGGAGTTGCCTGGTTTCTTCCTTCCCAGACCATTATATCATTCTCTCGAAAATTCGAGGTGTACCGAAATTTATTTTATTGGTGATGGATCCAGTGAACTGTGGCAAGCATTTCACAAACCTGACAGCCCACCTAATGGAGGGTCTGGTTGGGTGTTAGTTGTTTATCTCGATGCTTAAGCAGTGCAGTTTAAGGTTCCTTTCTGATTACCTCATAGTCTGGCACTCAGCACATTTCAAATAATTTTAATATTTCGTTATTAAGCATGTGTATTCTTATGTATTTCTTCTGATTAACATTCATAGTTACATTCCAGAACAATTTAAATAACTTGTATCTCGTATGAGTAAGCATGTGACTTTTTAAGTCTCCTTTTCGATTTAGACTCAATCAGCTGCACTCGAACATTAAATACTTTGTATCTCCGATGCTAAGCAATGTGCAGTTTTAAGTCCTCCTTTCCGATTACACGCATAGCTTTCACCTCAGAACATTTAAATAATTTTTATATTTTTCCATGTGATTAAGCATGTGTATTCTTATGTCTCTTTTCCGATTACATTCATAGCTGCACTCAGAACATTTAAATAACTTTGTATCTCGATGAGTAAGCATGTGCTTTTTTAAGACTCCTTTCCGATTACACTCATAGCTGCACTCAGAACATTTAAATAATTTAATATTTTTGTGATTAAGCATGTGATCTTTTAATGTTGATTTAAAATTACTTTCATAACTGCACTCAGAACATTTAAATAACTTTGTATCTCGATGCTTAAGCATGTGATCTTTTAAGCTTTCTTTCCGATTACACTCATAGCTGCACTCAGAACATTTAAATAACTTTGTATCTCGATGCTTAAGCATGTGCCGTTTTAAGCTTCCTTTCTGATTAAACTCATAGCTGCACTCGGAACATTTAAATAATTTAATATTTTCGTGATTAAGCATGTGTATTCTTATGTGTTCCATCCGATTACATTCATAGCTACACTCGGAACATTTAAATAACTTTGTATCTCGATGCTTAAGCATGTGCCGTTTTAAGTCTCCTTTCTGATTACACTTATAGCTGCACTCAGAACATTTAAATAACTTTGTATCCCGATGCTTAAGCATGTGCCGTTTAAAGGTTTCTTTCTGATTACACCAATAGCTGCACTCAGCACATTTAAATAATTTTATATTTTCGTGATTAAGCATGTGTATTCTTATGTATTTCTTCTGATTACATTCATAGTTACATTCAGAACATTTAAATAACTTTGTGTCTCGATGCTTAAGCATGTGCCGCTTTAAGTTTCCTTTTTGATTACATTCATAACTACAATGCTCACATTTAAATTTTCTTTCATGTATTTTTAAATGAGTTTTTAACTGATCTTTGTTTTTAAAACTAAAATTACAATATTTGCAACTGAGGTTTTTCCGATAATTCTTTTTCGTGCTTTGAATCTGCGCTGCTGATGCTTGAGGTCTTCTTCTTAAAGAACTTTTGATTTTAGAATCCTTTCCTACTTCACCAACATCGATAGTGAGGGTCTGTACAAAAAAAATTAATATGAATGGAGAAATTTTTTTTTTTTTTTAGAAAATATCTTAGTCATCAAATGATTTCCTTTTTAAATATCTTTTTGTTTTAGGCAAGACAAATTTCAACATTTAACCATAACAGAAAATGTAAATTTGTAAATGTAAACAACCAAAGACAAAAAAAAAAAAAAAAAAAAAACTTTTAATTTAAATTCATATTAACACTAAAATTTAATGAACAATTCAAAGCAAGTCAAATTGCTCATATATATATATATATATATATATATATATATATATATATAATAAATTATATATATATATATTTAATATTTAAATTATTTAATTTAAATTAAATAAATTATATAAATATTTATATTTTAAATAAAAATTTTTAATAAAATTTATATATATATATATATAATATATATATATATCATATATATATATATATATATATATATATATATATATATATATATATATATATATATATATATATATATATATATATATATATATATACTTGACAAAATAGATTTCAAACTCTATACTACTTATATTTATCTGACGAATGCCCTTATAAATTTACACACTTTTTAAAATTTATACTTTATTACTACAAACAGACAAATATTTTCACTTCAACATAAACAAACATATAATATATACATTATAACTTTATTCCCACTAGCTTTCGCCGGCTTCAACACGGCCTCTTCAGGTGAGATAGAACAGACAAGAAGCCTCTAAGTTCCCAGGATTCCAATAAGTTAAGGAGTTTATGGATTAGGGGGTTGTTGATTATTCACTTTATTATCGATCCTATTGTAAAATATTGTGTTTTTCATTATTAAATTCTGTGTGGCATCTATGTTTACTTCACCCGCTATTTTATTAAAGTTGCTACTGTTCTTTATACAGAATGACTCGATCAGTTTCCTTTTGTTGTTACCGGAGACAAAAATTATAGGTTGCATGTTATCAATATTAATTTTATGGTTAAAACTTCTCCTGTGCTGGGTCAATGCTGAATTTAGGTTATCAGAGATTAGATCAGATCTATGTTGACATTTGAGCCTCTTCAAATCTATAGTTTCTCCAATATAGTATATCTGTAGCAATCATGACAGGCGAATACTATTAAATACATTGTCCACCACCGGCATTGTTTAAATTTATTAGGCTTTAAGAACTTTTTTAAAAGTAAAGAATTTGATGGGGTTGTAACAATATTTTTGGCAATATTCTTTTAACATAATTAGGAAGAGGATACGGGACTGATAGATAGGTGATATTCTCTTCCTGACGTGCTGGGTTATGGTCATGGTAGAACTTATCCTTTGCTTTCTTCAATGCTTTGTTAATAATAAAGAACGAGTATTATAAGGTTTCAAATGTTTTAAACAAAAAGTCAAACTCTTCATTTAACGTTGATGGGGAACAAATTCGCAATGCACGTAAAAACAATGCAGAAAGGGTACCAGTTTTTGTATTATTGGAATGAAAAGAATACCAATGTATGTTGATATTCCTAACAATAAATCGTTGCCTTATCTGGACACTTTGGTTGACTGACATTCTAGTGACATTTTAACTTTTTCAGTGTATAGGAAACCGACGGCGGATATCAATTACATACATTGGTATTCGGTTGTTGTTAACTCAGCAACGCGGAGTCCAACGTTCGAATCCCGCTGACGAAGAGTAAAATCTGCTAGGGAACAGGTTCAATCCCAGCAGTGTGAAATTACTTAAGGGGTTATTTTTCAATACCTATCACACTGCGATGAATTTGTAGCAGTTGTCTTATCATATATATATATATATATATATATATATATAATATATATATATTATTATATATAATATATATATAAGTTAGGTATATACATATATATAGATTATATTATATATATATTTATACATTTTAGATTTTAAATTTTTAATTTAATGGAATATTTTCTACCCCTTTATTTTTGAGATATTTGAGTAAACTTTATTTCAATAATACTGTAGGTATGTAATATATACTGTGTATGAATATACTACACAAGGCGTTACCATTATATTTTGTTAAAAAGTTGGGGCTATGGTTATGTAAAAATAAATCAAGTAGCAAGTACAATTATCAAGTACATTAATAATTCCAGTTCCGGCCGGAACTGGAAAAAATGTAAAATTCCAGCCGGAATTCCGGTACAACCCTCTAATATAATATATATATAATATATATATATATATATATATATATATATATATATATATATATATATATATATATATATATATATATATATATATATATATATATATATACCCTATAATTACCAGCAGGGTGTTACTTTATATCCTTGACACGTGTGTAGCCTAAAATGGTAGAATCAGATTTCGCCTTTTAAAGTTGCAGCAAATAATTGGTCTTTTATTTTATATTTTTCAGATTCGGACAAATGAGAAAATTGGCATAAAGAATCAGCATAAGAAAAATAGAAATATAACTCCAGGATATCAAAACGACGTTCTTCCAATTTTTAAACTTTTACTTGTATTAAAAATAGTAAAATATTTCTTATATCAGAGTTTCCTTATTTCAAAAATAAATAATAAATATTCTTTAAATATTTTTATACTTAATCATCTATTCACAAATAATATTCTATATAGAATGTACTGGTCATAAAAATCACTTAAATAAATTAATGTCCTTTTCTTTACAAAAGAAATATCTTCATAAAAATATATAAAAGTTTTCTTCTTAAAATCTAAAGTAGTATTCGTAATGTATATAAAATAAGAATTCAATCTTCATAGAATAAATAGAATGGCTGAGTGAGAGCTTTCAAAATCATAGACTATATGCATAAAAGTTTTTAAGTGAAAGAGTATTTCATTGTTAAAAATCGTTACCTGGTAAATAATAATATATTTTGTTCGCTTGTGAACAATCAAGACAATAAGATAAATCAATGTTCATATCAGAAGTGAAACATAAATAAATAATCTACTCTTCTTTCGTAGACTGTAAGACATATATTTTCTGAGATATAGTATCTATACTATGGTACAGCCTTTTCAAAATGGCTTGCAAGCTTCGTTGCGATAAATCTCGTTCAGAGATGAGAAATACAAAATGCACAAAAATAGAATTTTCTTCACAAAATTCTTTCGTAAATAAGCTTAAAATAATCACTGTCACTTTATAAAAATATAATTCACAGTTATATAAGACACAGGTAATTAAACTCTCACTTTTTAAATAAATAAGCAGCACTAGAATGTAACGCGGCTTACATCAGCCAAAGTCAAAGCTCTACTCTCGATTCTCTCTTACACTCAAATTCTCGTTCTTCATATTTCCGCTTCGGAACGTTATATTTACAGCATAGAATAAAGTCTTCTATTGAAACATCAGATATAAACACTTAATATTGTTTTTAAATAAATGCTATCTTGATCATACCTAAAATTATTGGAAAGTTCCCCCCTTAAAATAAGAAAATTTATGGCAATAAATTTTCTTCCTAACGTAATGAATAATTACATCTATTATTTAAAAACAAAATATCATAAGTTATTTGAAAATTATTACACATTATTTACACAATAACACACCTGTTAACAAAGATTCCGATTTAATACTGATTTGTACTTCCATATTCGCTTTTCAAGTTCTTGGGCATTTAATTACTTACAAAAAAAAATAATTACATAAATAAGCACGACTAAACATTTCAAATCAACTTACAAGATATTCGGAAGAACATCCCTTGCAACAGCATGCAAAAGAAAACACCCAAAATGAACTTACGAAACAGAATTAGGAACAGAAGCTTCATTATTAAAGGAAGAATTACGATCAGAGTGATCATGCATAGGAGTACTGTGAGAGGGTTGAAACCTCTTATTGGAACGTAAATTTCTAGGACTACCTTCACGAGGTCCCCCGAATCTTTGATATGGCACAATCTTCAGAATCAAAATTAGGATCATTAACACATTCGGAAATATTTTGATTAGGATTTAAAACCGGACTATTTTGTACCCTAACAGGATCTTTAAAAGAAGACTGAGAATACCTTGAATTATTAACCGAAGGTTGATTATTAAAATTCCTCGCGAATTTATGTGGAATACAGACATTTTCCTCCTCCTCAACTTCATCTGTTGATGCATCTTTCACATCTTCGATTTGATTATCGAAATGTACCTTCTTATAACTATTATTATTATAACCAGAAGATTTACTTAATTTTTCAGACGTAGGTTCGACCATAACAGGTTCAGTAACAACTTTAAAATTGTCGCTGTGGACAGCGATCTCCCTACCAGTAACTAAACACTGAAGTATGAAACGATTTCTTCCCAGGACCCCAACAACCCTGTAAGGACCCTGCCATCTCTTAAATAATTTAACCGGTATTTTAGGTGGTTTAACCGCTAAAATATAGACACGACTACCCACCTTGATATCTCTTTCCAAAGCTTTACCGTGTTGCCTAGACACGAACTTTTGAGTTTCCAACTCCAAATTTTCTTTTGCTATCTCTCTTATCAAATTAGTTCTTACACTTAAATCTATTAGTTGATCTTCTTCCAAATTTACAAAAGGAGATACGTAGTTATCTATATCATAAGGTAGGCGTTTGGTGTAGCCATGAAGTACATAGTGTGCACTTTCCCCTATGGATTCATTAAAAGTACTATTTAAGCATAACTGAACAAACGGTAAATAATTGGACCAATCGTCCCCCTTTTCGTTTATGTAGTGCCTAAGGTAATTTTCAATCTGGAGGTTTGTTCGTTCACATAGAGAATTAGCTATTGGACTTCTCACGCTGATTTCTACCTTACGGATTTTCCACAACTTACAAAGTTGCTTAAAGAAGTCAGATATATACTCACCACCCCCATCAGACACTAAAATACTAGGGCAGCTATGTCTTACTATAACGCGATGTAATAACGCATTGGCGATGTGTACGCCACTCCTAGAAGGTATACCACAAATCTCAACATACCTCGTTAACGAATCCTTAAACAATAAAATATATTTAGCACCTGAAACTTTACAAGTCGGCAATGGACCGATAATATCAGTATGTACACGTGAAAACGGTGCATAAGCAAGTGGGTATTTAAAAATAGGAGCCCTATGTGGGATATTCCCCTTTACCTTCAGACATGAAGAACAATCTTTACAAAACTGATAGACTCTTTTAGTCATACCCGGAAAAATATATCTCTCTTTAATTTTCTTCTCCGTCCTTATATGGCTCATGTGTCCCGATCCCAAGGAACAATGACCAATATTCAACACAGTATATATTAAAGAATCTGGTATCTCGATGAGATACTTTTCTTCCTCATTTAGTACATAATATATAATATACCTTTTACATACGCATGTGGAAAACTGTGAACACCACCATTCTCTTTAACATAATTTAATATAGGAATCAATCTAGGACACTTTTCCTGTTCTGCCTTAATACATCAGAAGTTAAATTATATAACTGAGTGCTTGGATACAAAACATTGAAAACGAGAAATAAAAGAAACTAAAATACATGGCCAGGAAGATTTCTCGACAAGAAATCTGGGCAGACATTCTTTTTACCTTCTATATACAAAATTTCAGGTTCAAAAGCATTAACCTTAATAGCCCAACGTGCTAATTTGTGGGAAAGATCTTTGTTCTTAAAAATACTTACTAACGGCTGATGATCCGTATAAATACGTATTTTATATCCAAATATAGTATTCCTAAACCTTGTTAATGCCCAAGTAATTGCCAAGGCTTCTAAATCAATCGTGCTGTAGTTCTTTTCGGACTTACTCAGAGTGCGAGAAGCGAAAGAAATTGGGCGAATATTTCCATTATCATCCTTTTGAGCCAATACAGCCCCAAGCCCGATGCTACTGGCATCTGTTGAAACAATGAAATCTTTAGTAAAATCAGGAAACTTTAATAACGGATCGATAATTAACTTTTGCTTCAGCGTATCAAACGCTCGTTGCTGCTCTTGCCCCCAAGAGAACGGTACACCCTTACGAAACAAAGACGTTATTGGCTGTGCTAAGACACTAAAATTAGGAACCATGGAACGGTAAAAAGATACGAAACCAATGAAAGAACGTGCGGACGTGACGTCGGTCGGCACTGAAAAAGACTTCAAAGCATTAAGTTTGGTCGGATCCGCCGACAACCCTTTAGAACTTATTTGGAACCCTAGGTACACAAGTGACCTTTTGAAGAAATTGGCTTTCTCGAGTTTCACCTTTAATTTAGCTCTTTTTAACGCCAAAAACTAACCCCAAACTGTCATAATGTGACTTGATATCTGTAGAAAATACGATTATATCATCAAGGTAAACTAAGGCATGTATCCCTAAGAGATGAGACAATGCTAACTCCATGACCCGGCAAAAAACGTTAGCGGCGGTTCGTACTCCCATTGGGAAACGAACCGGTTCAAAATGACCTCGTTGAGACGAGAAAGCTAAATACGGGCGACTTTCGGGAGCCACGCCCACCACCCCGTAGTAGCCAGTGATAAGATCCAAAGATGAAAATACAGAAGAATTGCCTAACTTAGACAAAGTAGACTCAATGTGAGGTACGGGAAATTGCACCGGTACCACATATTTATTTAATTTCCTATAGTCCAAAACGACCCTGGGACGCGGATTATCCTTTTTGGGAATAATAAGAAGAGGAGAGTTATGTCTAGAGTCGGAAGGTACTATGTACCCCTTTATCAGACAGTCATCAATCCAGCTGTCTATATCCTGCTGGTAGCGATGGGGCATATTATAATTAGCCGTATAAATATATCTCGGGGCATCCGGTGTGAGCTCTAGTTTAAACTCACTTAGCGGACAAACTTCTACTCTATCATTATTAAGAGCTATCGCTTCTTTATTTGCTATAAGAAAATCCAAAATTTGTTCCATTTGCGTGGGGTCTTGCAGCACCACCAAATCGGAATCTTTCTTTGACTTAGATAATAAAATCTCCCTGTAAACTTCACGAAGTTCCTCATCCGAAAGACCTTCGGAACATTCTACCTTATTTATATTCGATTCATAACTACGAAATGAAAGATAGCTTGCACTCGAAATAACAACATTTTTATCTAAAATAATTGTAGACGGACTGTAATTGATACATTTTATTACGATAGTGCCATCGTGCACTGTGCTAAGTACGTTAGCAAACATAATATTTGACAAAGAATTTCTCTCGGAAACAATATAAGAATTTTCGGGAGGCTTCGTCCCTGCTTTTGATTTAACATCCACAGATAAAAGATAGCTAGAATAAGGCTCAAACTTTACTGAGTTTGGAAGCAGAAGTTCATAAATTTCGTCGTCTGAAATTACGACTTCGTGATGGAAAGTTTCACTTTCAAAATTAATATGGTTAGTTTGAGAACTAAAATTGACAGATTCGGTATCTGGACCACCGATTTCTGTTGAAGAATTATCATATAATAAGGAATCAAAACTAGGTTTGACATCACTAATTAGTGGATCATAAACATGTAACGGAATATTAACATAACTATTTTTATCTTTCATAATTATACAATCATTATGAAAATCTAAAGCAATTGGAAGACTCGAAATAATATCAGAACCTAACAACAAAGAACCATTAAAACAACATTGTTGATTAACAATGACAAAGAAAACATTAAATAACCTATTATTTAGAAGCATCTGAAGTTTTACACGCCCTAAATTAGGTATCACATTCCCCGATATAGACTTAAGAACTATGTTAGTCTCGTTTAATTTCACCGGATAAATTTCTTGTATCCTCTTTACTAACCCCTCCCTAATTAAACTGACTGATGAACCACTATCGATATACCCTGAAATTTCTTTAATAAACTCACATTCGACAGTTAAACACACCTTAAGAAAGTAGCTTTTGCCTATTAAAGGATTTTCCTCCACCCTGAATACGTTCGTGGAAAGCGAATTTTTAACCCTATTTAAACTAAAATCAACCTCAATGGGGCTTATTACGGCATCTTGAGGTGCCAGATCCGTAACCCTTTTCAAAAATTTTCATCACAAAAAGACCTCTCATGCGATTGTTTCGCTGGGCAGAATGCGGAATAATCCTAAAAATTTTGCGCGTGGCGCATATTCATAGCACGGTTATTTCGTTTATTCTGCAAAAAATTCGAACTTTTATCATGAAATTCATCTTCACGGACTCCATAATTGACATTTATACTCCTTACATTTGAGTATGAGAAGTGATTTGGGTCTAAAGAATTGACCTGTGGTACGTGGTGACGTTCATTATTTTGGAACGAACTCGGAGACTGATACTTAACTATTCTATCTCCGGGAGCGTGTGGGGAATTTCTACCCAAAAATACCTGCCTATTCTGGACATTAGTATTATATTTATTAACTTTATGATGCGTATTTGACAAATCCTGACAAAAATTTACATGTGAATGATAATTACGGCCGCCCTGACCTTGTGTAAAACCTTGTTTAGAACCTTTAGAAAAAGAAGAATTAGAACGAATGTTATTCGTACCTTGAGAATATTTCTCTAGATCAGAATGCGTGATTACCTTAATTCTATTTAAACTTTGTGGAGAATGAGGATTCCACACTGTGTTTTGGCATCTCCTCTGCGAGCCACGTATATGTTTTTGGAAACAGAGAGAGCAAAAAGGCCCGTAAATACATTGGGACGTATGATGTCCTACCCTTTCACACGTCTTGCAAAAGACATTACTTCGTGTGTCTTGACGTCTCGGAATCGGAGACTGAGGTTTAGAAGAAGAATAAGCAGCATTATTAACATGACTTCTCACCTTAGGAGAATGATGAAGAGAAGGATTCACTTGGTTCCTTTCTGGTTGAGCTGTATAAACAGGAATTACATTATTAAAATTAGACGTCTTCCCCGAAGAAGATGCAACCTTCCCACTATTAATTACTTGGCTCTTCTTCAAATAACTTTGAATCTGTTGAGGTATCGAATTGGATATACAGAACTCCTCATTTAGAATCCTCTGGAACTGCGGCTTAGCATTGATATATAAAGAAGAAAATAACAACAACCTACGTTGTTCAGGTGAAAAATCCACTCCGTGTAACAGCGAAGACGAATCTAGAAAAGTTTGCAATGCCTTCTGCGACTCTGTAAGGTACTCAGGCAGTGAGTGGTTAGCGTTCCACCTCACGTCGATAAAATCTTTAAAAGCCTCGAAAGAACTCTTAGAATTCAAGGGGTCCAGGCATAAGGACAAATCAGTCTTGAACTGAAGCCAAGTGGAAGCATGAAGTAGTTCCGGAGTCGACAATATTAACGCAGAAACATTCCCCTCCTTGTGCGAAAGGAATCTGGTATAAGCCCTCAATTTTTCTGTATCGGTGCTAATTCCCTTGTCTGCAAAATAGAGCTCAATAGCAGCCAACCACGAGTTTAGAGTGGGCCCCCGCCACTGGTTGTCTATGTAACCTATTAAAATGGGTATGTTAGGCCGTGAATGGGTTAATCTATCAATGTTTAATGTAGGCCTAGACATGTTTTCGGATTGACCAGAAGCGTTAGGAGAAGACATATTTTGCAAAATATTACCTAGTTGTTGTTCTCCACCTTCAATGGGAGCAATTCCTTTATCTTCGTCGGTGACGTGTACGTTTTCTTCTTCCGAATCGGAAGGCATTTAAAAAAATGAAACACTTTGGAAGGGATACAAAAATAGCACAACAGACAAAAAGATGACAGAAAAATAACGACGTACAAAAGAAACAAATATTTCACAACAGACAAAAAAAAAATGACAAAAATGACAAAACTACGACTTACAGAAGAGATAAATACTTCAAAACAGACAAAGACGAAGACAAACACAAAATTATTATTTACGACACAGCAAATAAAAACCAATTTTAATGTACAGAAAAACACCAACTTACAAGATTGCTTCTCTTCCAAGCAATGCTCTTCGGGACATCTTCATAAACCGATTTGAAATTTTTATAAACCTCGAGGACATTAGCCTCGTAAAATAAATGCAAAAATATATAAAAAAAAATAATAAATAAATATTTTAAATAAAAAAAAAATCGAAAAATAAATAAATAAAATAAATAATTGCCCTGAACACTGTGCCTCCTGTGTGAGACCCTTCGTTAAATCCTCCCAAGCTTGAATTCAAAAAGTACTTGAAATAGCGACAATTATGGTATGAAGTATTCTTTCATCAACTTTTGAATCGAGTCGAGTTTTCTTTCTTCAAAGTAATTGTACTTAAAAAATATAAAATATTGTTAATTACTTTGAATAAATATATATATATATAATATATATATATATATATATATATATTTATAGATATAATATATATTATATATATATATATATATTATATATAATAAATATATATATATATATATAGTATATATAAAGCAATAAATAAAAGAGATAAATAAATGATCAAAAATATATAGTACGTGCTAGTACTACCTTTATACGTGCTTTAAAATATTATCACCCCCCAAAAAAAATCAACACATTCACTTCACACGCTCACGGTGACCAATGTGTCAAAATATGGTAATATAATTTCCCCCCAAAATACACACACTGCAGTCTCTTCCACTCTCTTTCTCTCTCATATACACACAGAGAGACGGCGTCGAAGAAAATAATTATTCTGCAGGCTGATAGGATTTTTAAAATAAGCCAAGACTTTTCTTTTCTGATTTTTAGTGAGAACGTCACAGAAAATCGAACTTTATATTTTGGTGTGTGTGGTCGATGCGTGGTAATCCTTTCTACTTCATTTCTGTTTTCGGAGACGCTCAGAAGACAATAAACTCTCTGTAGAAGCTTTTATCCACAAAATATGTTTTGACCGACAAACAGATTACACACAAACAATTACACACCAAGATATACATTCATAACCATATATATATATATATATATATATATAAAAGAAGACAAATAATAATAATAATAATAATAATAATATAATCTTATTATTACCATTATTAATAATATATTAAATTTAATCAAATAAATAAACAAATAAGCATATGACTAATTATTACCGTAATAGGCTATTAAAAAAAATAATTCTTTTAAGCAAAGTCAGTTATAACTGGAAATACTGCACAAGAAACCCCGTTATAAAATCCTTTTACAGTTATTCAACTTCTTATTAAAGATCTACGCAGCTGTGAAACCCAATGAACCCGTTAGCCTCGAACATGAAATGACTAAACATGATGTATTTGTTGCGCCAATAGTGGAATCAAAAAATTAATCTAATTTATATATCATATAATATATATATATATTATATATATATAATATAATATATATATATAATATTATATATATTATATATATATATATATAATAATTGAATAAATTCAACTTCTAGAAATATATAGATATGTATTATATAAAATAGACAAAATTATTCTAGACAATATTACAGAGAGAGGAGCCGTTTTGAGGCTACTTTAAATGTTTTGATGTCATATTAGCTAAAGGATGCGCGCACCAATCAACATTAAGGAAATTACAGTAATAAAAAGCCTATAATAAATTTAAGAAAATAAATAATAAATTATTTTATAAATTACTATAAATGTATTTAAATACCTTTCTTTACACTACAAAAAAAATATGACACATACTTATCAATTTGTTTTACCATAAATCTTGTCCTATGATACAATAAACCTCGCTTCTATGATGAGGAAGTTTGGCGTCATCCAAGAAAAGACAAAAATGGCCTCCAAATTAAATCGAAGATGATGAAGGCTTCACTTTGAAGTAAAAAAAAAAAATATTTTATAAACGGTCGCCTTATTAATAGAAATTCTTGAATAGATGATTTTCTCACAGGGTACACTTCTTCGTACCTGCCCAGATTTTTTTCTAAGTTATATTTTCTAATAAATAATCAAACAGAGGTATATGTAAGGCCAAATATTCGTTCTGTCACGGGAAATCCATTTCTTTCCCCTATAATTACCAGTAGGGTGTTACTTTTAATTCTTGACACGTGTATAGCCTAAAATGGTAGCATCAGATTTCGCCTTTAAAAGTTGCAGCAAATAATTGGTCTTTTCTTTTATATTTTTCAGTATTACAATAAAATTTAAAGAATCAGCATAAGAAAAATAGAGATATTACTCCAGGAATCAAACGACGTTCTTCTAGTTTTTAAACTTTTACTTATTGAATAAATATTAAATATTCTTGAATTAATATATCTTATTGTTCAAAATAAATATTTCTTAAATATATTTATACTTATCATCTATTCACAAATATATTCATTTGAATATATTGGTCAGAAAAACTAAATAAAATAATTGTCCTTTTCTTTTCAAAAGAAATATTCTTAAAAATAATAATAGATTTCTTCACAAAATATAAAATAGTGTTCGTATTGCCTAGAAAAATAAGAATTCTATCTTCATAAAATAAATGGAATGGTTGAGTGAGAGTGGAATGGCTGAGTGAGAGCTTTTCAAATCATAGACTATATGCGTAAAAGTTCTTATAGTGAGAGATTTCATATATTAAATCGTTAACCTGTAAATAGTGAAATATTTTGTCGCTGTGAACAATCAAGGACAAATAAGCAATAACAAGTTATATCAGAAGTGAAACTAAAGTAAATATCACTCTTCCTTTCGTGGACTGAAAGACAATAATTTCTGAGATAACAGGTATCTATCTTATGAGTACAGCCTTTTCAAAATGGCTTGCAAGCTTCGTTGCGATAAATCTCGTTCGAGATGAGAAATCAAATGCATAAATAGAATTTCTTTCACAAAATCTTTCAGATCAAACTATAATAAATCACTGTCACTTATTAATAAATTATATCACTAATCTGCAAAGACACAGGTAATTAAACTCTCACTTTTTAAATAAATACTAGCACTAGAATGTAACTGTGCTTACATCAGCCAAGTCAAAGCTCTACTCCCCGATTCTCCCTTCCACTCAAATTCTCGTTCCTCAATTTTCGCTTCGGAACTTTATATTTACAACATAGCATATAATTTTTGTTTAAGAGTTGAAGATACTAATTTAGAGATAATGCAG
Organism: Trachelipus rathkii; assembly: GCA_015478945.1. Classification (NCBI taxonomy): domain Eukaryota; kingdom Metazoa; phylum Arthropoda; class Malacostraca; order Isopoda; family Trachelipodidae; genus Trachelipus; species Trachelipus rathkii. The sequence goes on from JABUQX010006005.1 coordinate 17,049, forward strand.
ATATAAAATAAATGTTTTCAATAGATAATATTTTTATTTATTGGGAATATTATATATTATAGTATATATATATATATAATAAATAATATATAATATATATATATATTAATTACTATATAATATATAATATATAAATTTATCTATATACTTTAGCTGGGTGATAAACTTACGTAACTTATTACATTAAATACAACGTAGTAATTTACAAAAATGGTATCAAAAAAATTCTATGAATTTAAAAAAAAATAAGTTTATTAAACTAATGCGTACCCCAAGGGTAGACCACCCCAAGGCAGGAGTCGTGGGTCTCTCGGCCTTCCGGGGAAGACAGGGTAGGACTATTTCCCCCACTCCGGGAGGTCTCCGGAACCCCCGCTCTTGGTATTTGGTGTCGCGGGTTCCTCGCCATCCCTACGGGGTTATGAATACGCTCCACCCGTTCTACTGTTCCCCGTCGGCTCAGGCCCCCTAATTAAGTTAAGAATAAATATATAATAATATATATATATATTATTATATTAATAATGATAATTAAATATATATTAATATAATATTATATATATAAGTATTATTCTTATATATTTGGTAAAATGTCATACCTCAAAGTATACGTACACAGTATAATATTTCTACTATGTACGTAACGCGAAAATCCTGACGTGTATGACGTCACGGAGCTTGCATATAAATTTCTACTTGACGGGGTATGGTATAATAATATAAATGTATGCATATATGTAAATATAATTAGAATATAATATATATATATAAATATATATTATAGTACTATAATATATATATATATATATATATATAATATAGGCATATTATTATATATATATATATATAATATATACTAATAATATAGATATATATAATTATTATATATATAATAATATATATATATATATAATATAATATATATAATACATATTATATATACATATATTATTAATATTATATTATATTATATATAAATATATAAATATATATATTATATATATAATAATAATTATATATATAGATATATATATAATAATTTGCCAGCCTGTATTCGCTATCAATATGGACGACCTGACGTTATCGGTAAAATTGACAGGTTTACATAGAATCGATTATATAATGGCGTAGCCTAACCTCTCTATCTTTCTCAATATCATATATAAATTATATATATATATATTTATATATAATTATTATAATTATATATATATATACATGATAATAAATAAGATTAGTATATTATATATATATATATATATTATTAATTTTTAAGAGATTATTAAAAGTTGGGATTTCAGTCTACGAAAAATAATGCACTAAATAAATCTTTTTTATTTATTTAATTAACTACGTTGTCATAGTTATCATATTAAGTTAACGTTAAGCAAATGGAAAAACCCTTCTTTTTCAGGAAGAAAACAATCGATTTGAATTAAGTTGTAACCTAAGTATAAAAAAAATTTCCGTAAGTTACCTTTATTTAAGGGAAGTTTAAAACTTTAGGGTGAATAGTTTAGGACATTTGAATACAAAATGCGATAAAAATATTAATTATTTACTTTAATTAAATCATTTATTATTAATAAAATAAAGAAAAAAAAGAGATGAAAATCACCAGTAGGCTATATGATTATTGTGACATTTGACAATAACATATCCTAAAATGGCTATTGAGCAAAATCGATTAGCTTAATCGATTTTGTTTCATATTTTTCATATACAGCAGATAATAAATATAATAAGCTAAAACTAAATGATAAAATTTTTATTATAAATACTTAATATTTATTATATATATATTTAATACGCTAGTATAATAAGTATTATAAGATATATATATTATATATGGCATGGGCGTTGGTTGATTTAAATTAAAGTTTATTTAATTTTGATCAATTTAATTTTAAGGTTGAGATTATATATATATAGTATACTAAGTATATATATATATAATATACGCAGATGATATCCCATTTCACATGATTATATATATAATATATATTTAATATATATATAATGATAATAGTAATTACTTACACATGAAATTATTGAGTATTATATATATATATTATAATATATATTATTATTATAAATAGTACTGTAATATATAGTATTAATATAGTTACTGGACTATTATATATTTTGGCAGGCTTTATCGCCATAGAGGATCGGTCATTACTTGTATAGAGGTTGTCAGCGAGAAGACATGTCATAAAAACACCCACTTTCACGCTACAAGCCATGAGGAACACAGACAACTTGCAAAACTTATAAAAGATATAAGGTTTTATAACACATTCAGTAACTAGTAATGCTACTCAATCAGTGGCCTCACTAATCATATCCTTAAAAACGTGATAGCAAACAGATATAGGATCATCATTTTTTTTTTTCGGCCAAGATTGAGGGGTGGCAAGTGCCCCCACCTAGCCTAGCCCAATATAATGATCTATATATATACGTATAAGTATATATAATATATATATGATATATAATATGTAAAACTATAAATAATATAATATATATATTATAATTATATATAATAAAGTACTTTCTCATAATGTGCACTTTCTCGCCTCTCTAACTCGTATTCACACACAGATCAGTCGACTTTCGTCTCTCCAAAGTTCTATGCGCACCACATCTCCACCTTCATACATGACGCTATATACTCAAAGTATTATCCATACTTTCCATAGAACGCAGAGTAATCTTCAACCCTCGTTTTAATGCTTCATATTTACACCCTTATCTTTTCACACTAGATAAACTCCAAACAGGTTCAGTCATCATTTCTATCAAATTTTCTCAACTAACACGCACCTTAATTAATCAGATCGTGGAACAGAAATGCAGCTGGATTTATACCTCTTATTCCACATCATAGTGACACTATGCAGTTAACATCGTAAAATACCTTAAGCGAGCTCTAGCACACTGGACGATCAGTCACATTTCACATTACTATCTGGCGCATAAGATTTAATATCCACACACATCTAGCTAATCATTCAAACTTCCTACTACTTTCACATCACCCGTTCCCTTTCATTCAGCAATACTAACTAGGAGATTTCACACCGGAATATATAGTTTCCAAGCTGCTCAACACCCACAACATGAGTTCCACAACGCAACTCTCACCTCACAATAACTATCACGCTTTTACCTTTTGCGGCGACTTGTATACTTTCAACAATGCTTTTGCACATCTTTCAACGCTTCTTCAGATTGCGCAACACATCATCAGCTACTATATAGGCGCAACGTACACACTTTATCTACATTCAAAACAGCCTCCCCCCTACCCTCTAATTCCTTTCATTACCGCAATCCATATAAAAGTTAAATAGCCATGGAGACATAGACACATCCCTTCTCAATATTTCTTTGCTATTCATTACAACTATCTCACTATAAAAAACTTCTTTGATTCCATCAAACGCTACCTTCATCACCGTATAATCACTACACCTGTGACAAGCTTCTATTAAATCTGGTTCCCAATTCATAAAACCTAAACCACTATTTTCAGTTTGTTTACAATGTGACAACTGATCTCATTACTCTCTATCATTTTAATGAACCTTGTCTTCACCACCGAATCTTCGACGCACTCTTTCAACAAATTCCAGCATATATCTTCCTACATACGCTCATAACATTCTCCTATAGTTACCCTTATCTCTCATACCCCTTATACAAGGGTACCATTCTGCTCACCTTCCAATCGTTCGAAATTAACCCTCACAAGCGCTTGGTTCATAATGTCAAAATGTCAATCCAATTCTCGCTCCCATTATTAGAACATTTCATCCAGTAATTTCATCTATGCCTGCGTGATTTACCATTTTTCAGCTTTTCACTCAGCCGCACATCCTCTTTCCAAAATTATATTACTTGGCATCAAAACAAATCCAAACACAATTCACATTCAGCATCATCACTGGTCCATGTCATGCGATTTTCGTTTTACCCTACAATCAAATCCAAACATTCATTCAATCAATCACATCTCCCCTTCTATTCTTGATCTGTATGGAGATCCCTTAATCTTTTCGTACTTTACTCCAGAAAGGACAATTATATTTGCCTGAACTAGTTACCTAGTTATCTCAAACACCACCACAATACTTTGGAGCTATCACTATCTTTTTATTCTCCTACGTATTATGCAACTTTTAGTCTTCCTTTTCCTACCTATATATTTTCATACACCCTTCTTTCGAATTGCACGCTTTATTTTATTCTTTGGCAAATAGTAAACATAATTTACTCTTCCGCAAAGCGATTCGTATCGAGAGGTGAGAGCTTGTGATCCGTCCCTTAATATGGCAATACCACGATATGAAGTCTACCACACCGATCAAAAGAACTTCAAAATATCTTATAATATCATCAATTTTTCAAATTAAAAATTCCGGGTATGTACTTATGGAGTGACAAGGTTCCAGGTTTTAACATTTATGTCGTTATTACACAGCATCCTAAAACAGCAACTAACATAAAATGCGGTACTCATTAATAAATTTGATCAAACAAGATTATAATAATGTGTGTGTTTCAAAGAAACTGACGAGAGAGAGAGAGAGAGAGAGAGAGAGAGAGAGAGAGAGAGAATTATTATAAATCTTCCTACAGCAGTACTTCACAACTTTCCTAATTTTTCTGATCTCCTTTGCGAAAAGTGATTTTTAATTTCACTTGTAAGCAGGACTTCAAAACTCACGGCAGCCAGACAAACCTGTTATTAAGAGTTTCTTACTAGATATTTTGACTCTATGAAAAAAGTTAACCTACTGACTACATGAATCGCCACACTCAGCACTAAACATATAACCAAAATAACAAAAAAAAAAAAATTATATATAATATACCTATACTAGTATATATTTATACTATATTTTATATATATAACTGATAACATATTTAACTATACTACCACGTATATTTATACCTGTAAACAGCTTAAATCACTACACCACTGGGCAACATAAAATCATTATGTCTTATTTGTTAAATATTGAAATTAAAAATATATTAAAGACAATAAATTCATTTAAATTGTTATTCATTTAATTAATGTATACAACACACATATACACTCACTACAAATTCACATAAACATAGAAATTCTCGCACAGAAGTCGAAATGTCAACATATTTATTGCTCAGAAGCTTGCAATAGGTTCTGATTTTATACAGATCCGAGAAAAAATGAGAAATGGTTTACATGGAAGTCTCGTTAATTATTTCGATAGATCTGGAATAAATTCATTCACTTACATTTATTATTCGCTCGATGTTAATTATTCACACACCATAACCTCCATTATATAATATATATAGATAATATATCTATATATATATATATATATATATAACTTATATATATGATATAAATGAGAGAGGAGGAGAGAGAGAGAGAGAGGAGAGAGAACGAAAGAGAGACAGCATGAGAGAAACGACGAAGAGAGAGAGAGAGAGAGAGTGAGAAGAGAGAAGGAGAGAGAGGAGAGAGCGAGAGAAAGTTACTTACTTATAACACACACTCCCCTTTTAGGGCACAGGCTTACAACCTGGCAAGGAATCGCCTAAGTGGATACGGCAAAGACATGATACGTAATGTGAAACCATCCAATCATCAATAAGTTACTATACACTTATGAAAATCAACCTACACAAATCCTGCCAATTTCTTTAAACTATGTTATATCATGTATAGAACTGCTACTAACCATCCAACATGCAATAGGATTATTCTTTTATTCTTAGAATATTGTGAAAGGCTAAGCTATTAAAAAGTCTAATTTTAATATGTATCTTTACAAAATCACAATGTAAGAACGCCCCCACAGTTCTTCAGAAAATATCAATTACCATTCAAGTAGAAAGGGCTGTGCAAATCGTTTTGGGGCATTAGGTATCCTACAACTGTACTTGTAATTAACAAGACACCAACTTCACAACAAGTGTGCCTGAAATACGGCATTGCTTCGGATGACACACACCCACCACACAATAGATGTAAAGTGAGAATGCGAGAGGGGATTCAATAAATAAAAAGAGTGGAGGCCGGTTTCCAGTTATGTACACAACAATTGAATTGATTATCATTAGAGGTAGAGAATGAAAGCCACAAATTCATACTCTCACTCTCACACACACACACTGAGGAAAGCCACAGAGTCAGAAAATTATACGGTTCTTGTACTAAAAACTATGGAAAAACATAGCGTATTGAAGACTTACAAAGGTTTAACAAGGGCGGCCCAATGTCGTCCCCCTACTAGGGCTGCGGCGACCATCTTTTTTGTCTACTTCCACACCTATAATTAAATATATACCAGGCTACATTATATATAGAAATAGTAAAAATTAGTTAATCGTTTTAGTATAGATATAATATTAGCATGTAAGACGGTGGCTACTAATTGAAATGATAGAGGTCTAAATTGCATAGATGCTTAGCTACTTTAACTTAATGTTAAGAATTGAGTGCTATATATAATAATATATGTCATCACTAACCTTTCCCTTAACGATATTTACACTAAAATAATAGGGCTTGATCTAATTATGGGATGGTAACGGATTCAGTGGGGCTTAATAGAAGGGGGGCAATGAGCGACGGACAATTAATTTGGATGGCACCCTTTTGCACATGAAGCGAGTAGTGCGTATAGGGAGGTTTTGGGAACTGAAATGACAAAAAAAGGTTTTCTTTGGCTTACAAAATCTACATAGGGCATTTGGTAAAAGGATACCGATTGGGTTATTGGGCATGGGAAAAAAGGTTTTAGTATAGAAGAAAAAGCGGCATTCTTAAACACTTTATTAACTTACTGGGTATTGTAAAGTAGAGCAAAAACTTACTAAAACTACAACATGTGTGCATTACTTGTCCTAACTTGACATTAATAGGTTTTCTAAGATGCTGCATTAATCGCCTTCGTCTCTTGTGCATCACAAATATGATTCGACAGGAAGGCTCAATAGTCCATCGCGCGCACCCGCCATCACTCTCCTCATGCACACACACACACGGTCATGTTAACTCTCTCAAAACTTTTTATTCATCGAACTGTTGTTGCAACACTCCTCTCAGCACATGCATGAAGTTACTGGGACCCGCGGCACACACACACACACACACGACACTCCTGGACACTATTCACAACAAACATATTTCAATCAACAAATATACTGCCACTTTTTATTATATTTTGCTCATTTTTCTTTTTCTTTATTTCACTTCCACACACTTTCTGAAGCACACAACTTTCCGTAACTTTATCAGTTCTATCCAAAATAATCCTCTTCTTGCTTTGTAAGGCTGTAGGCGCTCAAAAGCAAAATCGTCTCGCACCGTTATCCAATCTGGTACCCTCACACACATAGTCGACACTAGAACACCAAACCACCCCTGAAATCGTGCAAAGATCAATGAACGTTCAACACAATCTTACACACAAGAAGCCTGTACTGACTTTTGCGCTTATAGTCATGAACTCTCGAATTGTCCATGCTTCTTGTGCTCTCGAGCGAGCGGTCCACAGTGATAAAGAATCTCCAGCAATCGTTGATTTATATGCTCGAGTTACGTAACCTTTCCTAAAGAGTGGATAGGCTACCACAAGTTGATGTTCTGATTTAGCGCGTCTTTCAGAAAGTGATGTTAATTCTAGTTAGTCAACCTTTTTGGCTTTGAACACACCAACATTAAAGAGTGAAAAGTAGACATTTGTCTTCTCAATGCTGTCGCCTCAACCAGCTCTTGTTGTTTGAAGTTAGGAATGATTTTTAATAAAAAGTTCAAAATATAAAATGAAATTAACTTACACTGGCCACAGCAATCTCAGAACCTCGACAATAATTCACACACATACAGTTTTGGCTCCTAAGCGGTTCTGAAAGAAATTTCTATTCATTATTGCCTATATCTGACTCGTCTGGAAAATAATTATACTCATTTAATCAATGACATAAAAAAACATCATTTCTGTTAACTCCTTTACAGAACAGCTCAAGACTAAGTTATAGGTGTAAGTTGGCACAATGCCACTACCTGCATTTAGCGCCATGTCGCTGATTTGGTCTGCAGTCCAATGTACTTCACTTATAACAGTAGCACCATCATAGCCCTGCCCTCTGACTTTTTAATTGAAAAATTTAATTTGCTTAAAACTTACAAACTTCACTTTCTAAACTTCGCTTTTAGTTGTATATGTGAGAATAAACCCCAGGAATTGATTCATTAATTTGAAGCTCTTCCTTTATCCATGTAAATTGATGCAGACATATCTATTACTACTGACAGAATCTGGATCGAGTTGTCGAAATATCTTTGGGTTCTAATATATGCATATGTAGATGTTGGTGAAGCAATCTACGATTCAATTCTGGATGGACCAACCCATATTTGTTCTGCTGTTCTCAACTCCAGGTGATTTTAAGAAAGATGGGATCCTATAATTCAATAATATTGAGAAAGTTCCAGATTTACTATCAATATATCGGGTTTAAAAAATATCGTGTATATATATATAAAATTACCTATATATAAAATTATATAATAATATATATATATATTCTAGTATATATAATAATAATATATATATATATATGATCTATTAACTGCTGAACTAATAGTGTTCTGAAAATAGAATAGTATATATATATCTTTTATATTTTTACATGAATACAATTTACAAGAGGGCAAGGCCCTTTTTCAAAAGGAGAGGGCAAAAAAAGATCAAATTATAAATTTAATATTTGGATATTACATCACACAACTAAAATCAAAATTGGCAAAGAAATCGCCACACTCTGTCCTTGCTACGCAATTCCGTCAAGTGGGACGAGTACGGCTGAATTCAAATAGAGGAAGATGAAAGAGGGAACAAAAAAGAAGCAAGGAGGTTTCACAAAACAATGTGGCTGGAAAGCAGGGTACTCACAACGACTAGATGCTTGATCTCCAATATTCACCGCAACTGTCATGAAGAGATCAAGGCCCCTCTTTATAATATATATAATATAAACTATTGTAAGAAAGTTATTTTCCAACTGCTCATAAAATTCAGGTTTGAGCACACATTGAATCCACACACGTACACCTACACCCCTATAAACTATAGTTATTAATTCATATTAAGAATAACAATTTACCTTCACTGTTTTCTCTTATCAGTGGCAGATAATAGCGTGATATACTATATTATATTTATATAGATATATATATGAGATGAGAGAGAGTGAGAGAAAAACTTTCATTATGGAGTTTTTCAACTCCGAAAAATGTCTCATTCCTTACCCGCACGTGCGCTTCACGCGCTCCTGCTGCCCCGCACCGCGGGGTGCGGGGCGTATACGCCACCTGTGACGATTATGAAATTTTTCCGATGACATTCAAAGACGACATGATTAACGCAAATGTTGTACACGCACGCCGAAGGATCGATAGGAACGATAATCTGAAATAGAGCTACTTAACACACCACATCTTTTCACTTTTTAGTACATCTCTGGCATATTTCTCGTCTCTCTCTCTTCTCATTTATATTATAATATATATATTTATTATATATATAATAATATATATAAATACTATAAATACTAATATATCTTTATTGATTATATATATATATATATAATATATAAATATATTTAATATTAATATAAGTAGTAGGAATCTTCCGCCGGCTTACGCCCTTGACCAGCGAGAGCACAATCGGCTAACAGTGATATTGTTAGTCAAGCTACCTTCATGGATGTTTTTAGTGCTTTTTTTTTTTAGATTTTTTTATTTTTTTTTTATTTTAGATTTTATTGCTCGATATTTTTTTTTTATGTTACAATATTTGAACTTAGTGGTACCGCGCGGTTGTTTTCCCCATAGGTTGCGGTATTGTACTGTCACCAACGCGTTTTCGTTAACCGGCGACGTACGCGCGCACCGCGCGACGCGCAGCACCGTCCGCACCCCGTCGTCAAGGCACCGGAGCCGGACTCGGAGTTTTCCTCGCCGTCTGTTCGCATGCCATACTGTTTTTCTCCACTAACTCATGGGATAATTAATTGATAGTCATTATCCACACACAACTGGCATCATAAGACACAGTCACTCACTTTGATACACACACGACACCCAATGCCTATTCGCATGTCCTCCCTCCCTACCCCCGTTCATTCGACCGTATCTCTATACCCCTTCATCCCGTGACTGCTTATCTGTCTGAAGCCCTGAAGGAAGGATAAAGACAACACTCCGATAGGAGAGAAGTTTCGGGGACAAATCGAAATTAGTACTCTTCTACATTATAATAGCTTATTAATATATGATAATAATACAATTTATATATATTATATACAGTGCTTATTAATAAAGCTAACATAGTAGTGATATATTAGTGGGGAGGGATAGTATATAGTATATATTAGGTTTATATAATAGGGAGTGTGTACGAGGTCAGCGGTGCTTTAGAGGAATGGTCGCGCAATGTCAATTTTATAGCTAGCTAGCATTGTAGTTATATCTACTAGACTATATGAGCAGAGCATCTATCTTTCTGATGCGAATCATCCAGAGTGAGAGCAGAGGAATGTGTGGGAAGTTAAAAAAGTGACTGCTCCATGTCAGTCTGACCGAACTGGAGAGAGCGAGCCTCTGTAATGGAAGTGTAATTGAGACTTAGACTTAAGGTGGCCTCCGTCTGAATGCCCTACTTTATATTTATATAAGACAAATGTTACTTATAATTTAACAGTTCATTTTTTTTGCATACAAAAATTTAGAATAGCTTATTTCCATATTGACAATTTTAAGGATAAGCGCTATCTCGATTTTTGCAATTAATAAATATGCAATTTGAGTAGGATATGGCAAGTACATTGAATCAGCAGGGGTAGCGGTGTCTAGACACATACACATATCTATATTAGATATATTAGCACATATACTTATTTATGTTTAAGTTATATATATTTAGAATCAATCTTACATCATGTAATATATAGTGTTATAGTTATTAACGATTACGATTGCAATGTTAAGATAAACCGTTATATGTATCTATTAATATGTAAAATTATATTATAGTAGTGCAATGGAATCATAGCAACACAATTATATACACGCAATTCGTGCAATTAGTATTATAAGATGCATATTATGCAGCATAACGAAGGAGAGAGTAAAAACGCTTATTTTATTGAGCCCATGGCGAGCACACACTATCATATAGCATACATTTTTATTGTGAGGATCTTTTTATTATTCGTATTTTGGAGTTATGGTAGTGATTGGGGATTTCTGTGGTTTAGGGTCTCTCGTATTGGAATCGCCACGTAGAAAGGGCAGATGGGAGAGACCGATTGCATGATTATATGCGTATCCTTCGATCTTCAGTAAGATTGTAGCATTTATTTTGAATTTATTATCAGATTTTATTTTAAAATTTATAGTTTTATTATTTTAGATTTATTTTAATATTTTCATTTTTTACTATTTAATTTTTGGATTAGGTTTCGTCCAGCGAAGTAACACGTGGCTTTTTTTTTAATCCAGACATGCGCATGCGCACCTACAAAGCGAGCGAGCGAGCGAGAGGAGGGAGAGAGGAGAGAGAGAGAGGAGACGAGAGCGAGAGACGAGAGATGAGAAGAAGAAGACGAGCAGAGAGAGCGAGCGCGGAGAGAGAGAGACACGCGTCAAAAAACAGACGACAGAGCGGGAAGAAGCGAGGGCAGGGCAGGAAGAAGAGGCAGAGGGAAGCGGACGAGGGCGACGCAGGCGCTAATAAAGAGAAAACGAGGAAAGTGTGGTGGTATACGGACTTATACCCAAGCCAAGGCGAGGGGGCCCCCCAGGGGTGGCGGGGTGGGGGCACGAGCGGGGAGGGGAGTATATATATAACCCATAATATATATAACTTATTATATATAATTATATATAGCATATATGAATATATAATACTAATATATATATATACCACACACACACCCAGTATATAATAATACTAGATATATATCTATTAACCTGTTTGATACATGATATATTCGACATTGACTTGCATGGACTACCCTATACCAGCCTACACCTAGCCTCACAACATGCACCTAGACATCATGGACTATACCTAACATAAACTTTACTAACCTATACCTATAACCTAACCTAGCGTTACCCTCACCAGTACACCTAATCCTACTCCTCATAGCCTCCGCCCGCCTTGGCTCATCCAGTAACTGATCCTAGCCTTGTAGGTACTTGCTAACATGAGGTCATTAAGAACCTGACCTGTATATGTATCTAAGCCCACTCACACCCATCCGGCACACACACACACACCACACACACACCACACACACGAACCCGAACACGAACACGAACACACACCCATCTTATGATTACTGCATACACATACACACTTCACTAATATGAGAGAACCCGAGCCGGACAGCTGAACCAACACATATGCGTGGATATTACTATGTACACTATAAACACTCACATTGATTAGATTATCAAACATTCACTATGAACAACTTACATTTAAGCCATAACACTACATTTTAACTTTATTACAGGATGTGTACAAACACGATTACACACACATGGAACACACCCACTTACACTATTAATCACACATTCACTAGACACTTACTCTCACTAGACACTACACTTACATTTCCACTTATACACACGTATAAACATTATCATTATCATTATCAGTTATTTATTTATTTTTAGTGTTTTTTATTTTAGTTGTAGACTATATTATACAAATTTTGATTTATAATTAATTTATCCAAAATTATACTAAATATGACTTTATACTCTTACAGCAAGATAGTTATGATTTTAATATATATTTTTATAATATACATTGCCCTATACGTATATATTAATAACCTTATATATATATGATTCTATATATAAATGAATGAATATATATATACTATATGTGAGAGTCACTGATATATATATAGTATAAATTAATAAAGGTATACTTTAGAGAGGAAGCTCTTGGATTCTTTAGTGTTATGCTTTAAACTGTCATTTTTAACCCCAAAACCATACTCGTTTTATTACTAAATGTAACATACAAATGTAAACAAGTCAATAGAGACCACTTAGATTTTATTGAAATCTTAAAAGGAACGCTAAGATCTTTTCGTTCCCGAATACGACGGAACCTTTCATGGCTAGGGACTGCAGGGCAATTTCTTTCTTGATCTATCTTTTTCAAGGGTGTTTCAGTTGGTCTGCTATTATTCTTCGCATGTGTGTGCAGGCAAATAGCACAGGAAAGCTTCAACTATCGATGAGTAACTGTTCGTACAGGATGCTTAAATAGGTGCTAAAGTAAAGCATTGAATAATCACTCACACGTACTGGTTTAACGATAATCAAGTATTGGCAATAGGAATCTTTCGTTTTACTAATGTATTAATTCTTGGCCGTTAAAAGGGTTATGATGATAGAATGGCGGGGACTATCTTATTCATTATTAGTTGAGAAATTGATAGAGTTCTGTGACCTGGTGCTGATCATCATCTTCACATATTTTATACTGTTAAGACATTCCTAACGTACATGTTTTTAAATGGCACATTTATAGTTCATATAAGAATATTCAAGGTAGAGTTGGATGATTTACATATTTAGATCACGAGAGAGTATGTCTTTCTTTTGTTTTACTAGTGTTGCATACTGGCTTTAGATCTAATTGTTATTGTGTTTTTGATTTAATCTAGCCAATTGCTAGTTTAAACTAATGCGCAGATACTCTCTTATAACTCAGGTGTTTTTTACTACTTCTCTATAGCTTATATTGTTATTATCTTTGCAAGACATTTATATGTGACTAGGGGCATCGCTGATAATAGTATCACCGCTTTGGGTGTAGATTTTTATATACGTTTTAGGCGCGTTTTGAGAGTAGGCTTAGTTAAAATATATGTGGTAAAATCAATACGAGGGTGTTGCCTTACCACAAGGGGGGGGGGATTAAGTTAATTGCCTTTTTGGTTTTATCGCTTTAACTGTTTAACTCATGTTTACTGCTTTAACTTTCTCTGTTTCTGCTTTAAATTCTGCTTTACTAAACTGCTTTTAAAAGAACTTTCCGCTTACTGTTTTTGAACTTTCTGGCTTATTCAATTAAACTAATAATTTAAATTAACATTAAGGTTTTTTATTTTGTTTTAATAGCTTATTTATGTTATTTTATATTTGATTTTTATTATTTTTATATAGTTTATACAGATTTTAACTTAAAATTTATAAGTGGGTTTTTATTATTAAGCTTTTAAATGAAGACCGTTGGAAACTGTGATTCACTAGTGTATTTTATTATAGTAACACAACACAGAATATTTAACACACACACACCACCACACCAACACACATACATTACACATATACAAAACATTCACGTATTGACACTGTAACAACTACTTCCGAATCTAATTTTCCCATATGACACTTACATTTCCCTTAACATATCGGTCAGACACAACACCATTACACATAGACCTTATCACAAAAGACAAACAACCCATTCATTACATAATGGTCATGGAGACACTACTATTTACAACTTACAACTGCAGCACAGATTTAACTGTTATACATCGCACACAGATTACTACAACTGTCCCACAGCATTACTACACCATCATGTCACGATTTACTTACCACAGTTATCCTTACCTTGCACAGATACAACACACCCCACACACACAACACAGACACAACCACACACACACTCACCATACACCAGCACACTCATTACCATATATATAATTTATTAACACATTTTATTTTTATTAACACTATCATTAATAACCATCAATATTACCTAAAAAGTATTTCAAGAGTGTTCTTCAAACTTTATAATAAATCAATAAATATCTTGAGAAAAGATTTATTATTAACTGTTTAATACTTTTGTTATAAATTTTATAACTATCTTAGTTTTAAAATAATTCTACTAAATTTATGAAATTTTATAAAACATATTTTACGTACCTTATAAAGCAATAAATCAGTAAAATCATCAGGCAGCCTATCCTGCTACATCAAGTATGCCACGGCTTTGTCTAGATTGACTTACTGCTTACATATCTTTAGCATGAATAAGGTATAAAATCACAAATAGTTCTTCTCTGCAATAACAGTATTATTAAAAATCATCGCTAAGAGTTGTTATTAAAAATAAAATTATCAACTGATACATTTATATATTCTCGGATTTGCTATAAAATAGTTTCCAAGTTTTTTTAAATAATTCGGTTTTCTTTTATTATTATTATATATCTTATGGCCATTGACAACCCATCACGAGAAAACAAACAACCGCACTCCTTACAGAACGAATGACCTCTTCCTGTAAATGTGTTGAAATAGACTACTATTAGTCTAAATTTAGGATGAATCCTTTGTATCCGAGGCGATTAGCTATTCAGGTCAAAATAATTGTTCAACGACCTTTTTCTGGTAAAATGTGTCAGATAACTACGTTAGGACCTTAAATTTAGCCTAATTTGGGAATAAGCCGTTTTGTGTAAGACGGCTAATTAATTAATAATCAGGTCAAGGTAATTCCTGTATAGACAAATAATCATTGTTATTATTTATTTATAAATAATTTAAACTGCTTTAATATGATCATGAAATTTATAATTATAAAGACATGTTTCTTACTTGTGATTTTGTGGGTGTATCCTTATATCTATATGACCTCGTATGTGATGGGTCGGATTTTTTTTTTAATGTTCTTGAAATTAACGTCTGTTCTTCCTTGTATCTGAGCAGGTGTGTGTTTTAATATTTTAGACCTCAAACTCATTTTACAATCAAGTCTTAGCTGTATGCCGGTGCAAAAGTTATCTGATTTGTATTATAAATGATTTTTTATATTTTGTAATATCATATTTATATAAATACTTTACATTGAGGAATATTATTAAATTTACTAGAATAGATAATAACGTTAATTCACTATTTCAGTGAACTAAACACCAGGGCCAGCATTAGCCCACCACAAGCAGCCAACCCGCACTGCGCAGTGCGTCCCAGGCGTCTCCTCGCGATTATATATATATTATATATATATTATATATATATAATATATATATATATATATATATATAATATTATAATATTAGAATAATGATCTATATTCAGCCACGCATTCCCTAATGATAGAGCGACACTTATATATATATAAGATCTATATATATATAATATATATATATTTAATAAATTATATATATATATATATATATAATAATAATATATAATATATATATATCGCGGGAACGCGGCGGGACGTGCGGGTGCGGGTGGCTGCCTTTGTGGGTGGGGCTGCAGCTGAGCTGGTGTTAGCTATGAACTAGTGATTAATTATCTAATCCCTAGGAATTAATAATTATTCCTCATGTAAGTATTTTTACATTTGGTTGAAGAGTTGGATAAGACAAAAACTTTTAAAAGCCATCCATTTAGAACTGCAAGTTTTTGTCTTGAATGACAATTACTTTAATGAGTTCAGGTATAAACGATAAAAGACAGCACACTGTCAAATACCAAGTTTTAAAGAAAACGTTAATTTTCAAAGACGATAAAATAATTCTCGACCGATTCACCTACGAGGTCATATAGAGATAAGGATACTCCGATCACAAATAAGGAAAACATTTCCTTTTTACCTCTTAAAGGATCTTTCCGATCCAACATAGCTTCAAGTTGAAAATATTATTTAAAAATATATAATAACAATATTCTGGGTCTATACGGGAATTACCTTTTGACCTGTATTAGGATTAAATTAGCCAGTCTACTACAAAAAGGCTTATCCTAATTTAGGCCTAAATTTAGCCTAACGTAGTTGTATTTGCACCACATTTTAAACAGAAAATGGCATTTGTGAGAATATATTTTGACCAGGAATTGGCTTAAATCGCCTCGGGATACAAAAAATTATCCTAAATTAGACCTAAAGTAGTTATTTCAACACATTTTTACAGAGAGTAGGTCGTTTCCGTATCTTTAAGGGATTGCGTTTTGTGTTCTCGTGTGGATGTTCAATGTACATGAAATAATGAATATAATAAAAAGAAAACCTTATTAATTTAAAAAAACTTGAAATTTTTAGTTAACATCGAGTAAATAATATAATGTAAAATGAGAAATTGTTATTTTTAATAAAAACTTTTTAGAATATTAATAATACATGTTTATGTAGCAAGAAGAACTTATTTATGTTATTGTTATACTTATCTACTGGCTAAGAGATGTAAAGCAGTAAGTCAAGAGAACAGAACGTGGCATTGCTTGATGTAGAGGGGTGCTAGGGCTGGCCTTACTGATTTACTGATTTATTGCTTAGGTCGTAAATATATTTTTTAATAAAATTTCGAATAAAATTTAGAAAGTTATTTAACTTGATATTGGTCAAAATTTAATAATACAAAAAGTATTAAAGTTAATAACAATTTCTTTGCTCAAAGATAATATTGACATTATAAGATAAAAATTTTCATTGACATTCATTTGAATATTAATATAAATGTTATTTACTGCATTTCATAAAATGTTTTCATTAATTATACGTTATATGGTAAGTGAGTGTTCGTGGTGTGTATGTGTGTTGTGTATGTGTGGGTGGTGTTGTGGTGTGTGCCTTCGCTCGCCTCGCGCTCGCCTCAAACCTCGCGTCGCCACCTGTAGTAAATGTGTGTGTAAGTAAATCTGTTGTGAGGTAAGTAAATTGTGTGCGGTGTATGTAATCCTGTGTGATGTGAAGTAAATTCTGGTGTGAGTTGTAGTGAAATAAGGTCTATGAAAAGTAAGGTCATAGTGATGTTTTATAATCTTATAGTGGAATTGTTTTTATGGGCATTTTCCACAAGTGTAATTTTTAGTATCTATGGAAATTC
Organism: Trachelipus rathkii; assembly: GCA_015478945.1. Taxonomy (NCBI): domain Eukaryota; kingdom Metazoa; phylum Arthropoda; class Malacostraca; order Isopoda; family Trachelipodidae; genus Trachelipus; species Trachelipus rathkii. The sequence continues at coordinate 35,001 of JABUQX010006005.1, forward strand.
TTGCTCTCATACTATATGTGCACTAGCAACTTTGCGCAAGCATAAATATGGAAGGTATGTGTGTGTTGTGTGCGTGTGTGGTGTGTGTGGTGTGTGTGGTGCTGGTGTGTGTGTGTTCTAAATATAATAACATAGGCATGAAGTAATAATACTAAAGTATAATAAAAAATAAAATATAAAAATAAAAAAAATAATAATTTATAAAAATAATAAAAATAAATACAAAGTATAAATGCATATTAAACATTAATGTTAATAAATATATAATGAGTAAAGCAGTAAAGCAGAAAATTAAAACAGTAGACAGAAGTTAAAGCAGTAAAGCAGAAAGTTAAACAGTAAAGCAGAAGTAAAGCAGTAAAACATGATAGCAGTAAAGCGAAACAACGATACATAACCCCCCCTATGGTGTTACGGTCACACCTTCTGATTTTACTGATTTACTGCTTCTAAATCAGTAATGTTAATAATATGTGAGTTAAAGCAGTAAATACATATGATTAAAGCTAGTAAAACATGAATATAATGCAGTTAAAACATTGAGGTTAATCATAGACAGTAAACAGAAATGCATACGTAAACCCACCTGGTTTAGTAACACTCATTGATTACTGAATGTTATGATAAGGTATGTAATGTTAATAAATATGTGAGTAAATGTCGTATAACTACATAAGTTAAAACAGGGAGTAAACATCGAGTTAAAGCAGTACGATAAACTAATAAGCCATATAATCCCTAGTGTTAGTTTAATCACCTTATGATTTACTGATTTACGCTTTAGGGTATGTAAGTGTTTATTAATCAAAATGTTTAAGTGCCTAAAATTAGCGATGGGCTAAAATGAATCTCTTCTGG
>JABUQX010006006.1:0-5000 GCA_015478945.1 Trachelipus rathkii
AAAAAGAGAGAGTTGCTTAAAGCCAGTAAAACAAATGAGTTAAAAGCAGTAAAGCAGTAAAACATAATGAGTTAAACGCAGTAAAACACGAAATTTTACTAAAAACATGTGAGTTAAAGCAGTAAAACATCTGAGTTAAAGAAGTAAAGCAGTAAAACAAAGCATACTATTCCCCTTGTTGCTATGTAAAACCTCTATTGATTTACTGATTAACTGGCTTTAAGGTCAATGTATGTTATGCTAACAGAGAAAGAACATTATTTTGTTATAAACTTATAAACAAAAACGTATTAACAGTTAAATAATAAATTTCTTCTGTTAAAGAGTTAAGCAATTGGATTAATTAAATTGGACAATTTCCAAGAATTGTGAAATAAATGTATTTATTCGAATGAGTAATGTGTGGTGTGTCGTGTGGTGTGTATGTGGTTGTGTTGTGTGTGGTTTATCTGCTGTGGGTGTAAGTGTATATGAAGTCGTAAGGTGGTCTATGGGTTGAGTTGTAAGTGTATTACGTGGTAGTGTTCCTACTGGGTGAGTGCAAAGTTGTATAATGAGTGTAAGTGTCTTATGGGTGAGTGCAACGTGTAATATGAAAGTTGTCAAGTGTCTTATGGGCTGAGTGTAAGTGTCTTATGGGTTGGCTGTCAAGTGGTCCTATCGAAAGGTTGGGTACGTGGTGGTATAATTTGTCATACGTGTTCGCTGTTTAAATAATAAGACCATGAAAGTTAAATGTCACTAAGTACAAAATAAAAATAAATAAACTAGTAAACGTACAGAGTTCAAAATATAATTAAAAATAAAAATATTTAAATAATTAAATAAATAAATTAAAATAAAATAAATTCAAGTAAATATAATATGGAATAAATAATTAAAATAAAATAATAAAATTAAATAATAAAATTAAAAATATAATAATAATTAAATAATTAAAAATAATAAATAATAAAAAATAATAAATAAAAAGTATTTAAAACAAAAATAAAAAACATAATTGTTAATTAATATATGGTTAAAGCAGCTAAAAACATGAGTTAAAAACAGTAAAAAATGTCAGTTAAAAGCAGTAAACATGAGTTTAAAGCAGTAAAACATATGAAGTTTAAAGCAGTCAAAACATGAGTTTAAAGCAAGTAAAACATGAGTTAAAAGCAGTAAAACATAATGAAGTTAAAGCAAGCTAAACAGTAAAAAACAAAAAGCATACTAAGCTCTTTGTTTGCGAGGTACACCCTCTATTGATTTACTGATTAACTGCTTTAAGGTAAATGTTATGTTTAATAAATAATGATTAAAGCAGTTAAAACATATGAGTTAAGCAGTAAAAGCAAATTAAAAACAAAAGCATACTAAACCCTTAGGTGTTAGGAAACACCTCTATTGATTTACTGATTTACTGGCTTTAAGGGTATGTAATGTTAATAATAACTTAATGGAATGTTAAGCAGTAAAACAATAGAGTTAAAGCAGTAAAACCAGTAAAAACAAAGCCACATAACTAAGCCTTTGGTGCTAGGTAACCACCTCTTATTGATTTCCTGATCTTACTGCTTTAAAGGTAATGTTAAATATATGTTTTTAATAAAATTCGGTAACAAATTGTAAGTAAAAAATGAATGATTTCATAAGTATACTTTGAAAAGAAATTCCTTTTGAATAGTTTTTACATTGATAACTTTATATTTTTGGTTTGCGCGGGAAATATTAATGACCTAGGCGGAAGACATCAATATTAGCTCTGTTTCTTAAATGATGGGTAGGGGTAAAAAGGTTTAGAAAGGTTAAGAAAATGCATCAATGGCTTCACGGCATCAAATTCCATCAAAGTTTGAGGCATCACTGCTGAGGCATCAAATTTTGAGGCTCAACATAATCGAGTGGTGTCGACGTGTAAAGTGTATCTCTCTGTGGTGTGTTGTGCTGAGTGCGTAAGTTGTATATGGCCAGTTGGCAAGTGTCTATGGCTAGTGTAAGTGGCTTATAAGTGTCATAATGTGTATGTATGTAAAGTGGTAAGTGTCTTGTATATGCGGTAAGTGTCTATGGAGAGTGTAAGTGTGCATAAGTGTCATAGTGGGTGTACATAAGTGCTCATAGTGATGTGCCGTATAAGTTGTCAATAGTGGTATGTGGTGGTATAAGTTGACATACGTGGTGTATAAGTGGCCATAAGTGGTTAACAAGTGTTTATGTGTGTGGTTGGGGGTAGGTGTAGGGGAGAAGGTGTAAGTGTCTAAGGGTGGGTGGTATTGTGTGTATCAAGTAGCCTAAGCGGTTTGTGCGTGCGTGTGGTGTGGTGGTGGTTTGTCCTGTGGTGGTATATATAATATATATATATAATATAATTATAATATATATATATATATTATTATATATATATATATATATATATATATATATATATATATATATATATATATATATAATATTATATATATATATATATATAATATAAGGGTCATAGGTGTTAGAAAAAGACTAACTCATAGTAGGAAGGCATCCTAGAAACTTGTAATATACACCAATTGATTCCTCCCTAATACCTTATAACCTAGGGGTAGATACCCATATTAGGGGCTATTCGGGGCTCAGGGGGAGGCTAAGAAAAGGCTTGTGAAAAAATGTGGGCACTCCAGTTGGCCACTATGTGGGGCATCCCAGCTTGGCACTAATGTGGGGGGCACCTCCACTTGGCACTCATTGGCCACTCAACTTGGCACCTCGTTGGCCACTCATTGGCACTCCACCTGGCCACTCACCTGGCCACTCATCTAATACTCATAGAACAATTAATAGAAACTCCCCTTAAGAATACCTCCTAACCGGGTGGATTGGGAACCAATCAAAAGTTGACGCCAAATCAATACAATCTAAGTCCCCATCAAAAAGCTGAAATCCCATCAATATAGATGCCTAACAAAGATGACGTCATCAAGATGAAACCATCAAAAAAGGCTGCAAACCTTCAAAGATTGCATCAAAATCAAAGTTGAGGCCCATCCAAAGATGAAACACCATCAAGTTAGGTTGGGTCCCATCAAAAGCATGTGTAAGGAGCGTATCAAATGTCAAATAGTATGTATGTATATGAGTGGGTGTGTGTTGGTGGTGGGTGGTTACGGTATCAAGTCGTCCCTATGGGTAAATGTAAAAGTGGTCCTATGGGTGAGTGTAAGTGTGTAATAAGTTTTGTCCATAATAGTCGGAACTGTGTGTATAAGCTGACCATAGTGTCGTAAAATAAGTGGTCAAAGTGGTAAGGTCGTCCTTATGGGTAATGTTACAGTCGTCTATGTAAATCGTAAGTCGTCCTAATGGTTCAAGGTGCAAGTGTGGGTGTTATAAAGTGCCAATAGTGATGTGGTGTATAGTGAACATACGTGTTGCATAAAGTGTCAAGTGGTAAGGTGTCTATGGATGTGCTGTGGGTGTGGGGGTGTGTTTTGTGTGTAATTTCGTGGTGTGGTAAGTAAAAATCTCTGTGGTGTGTGGTGCTAATCTGTGTGTGTAAGTAAATCTGTGTGTGTGGTTGGTAAATCTGGTGTGTTCGGTAAGTTAAATCTGTGTGTGTGGTGTTTGGTGGGTGGTGTGGGTGGTGGTGTAAGTAAATCTGTGTGGTGGAGTTGTAAAGTAAATCCTGTGTCATGTTGTAAGTAAATCCTGTGTGTAAGTAAATCTTGTGTGGTAAAGGTAAATCTGTTGTGTAAGTAAATCCTGTGGCTGTGGTTGTGTGTCTGTGTGTGGTGTGTTGTGTGTGTGGTGTTTGTGGGCGCGCGTTCGCGTGTGTAGATGTGACCGAAATATCAAGGTCAAACATCAAAAAGAAAAGGGGCTAAGCCCCTAAAGGGTGGCCTAAAAAACTAGGGTGGGCCAAAATTGGACCCCATGCGGAAGACCAAGGGTTTTTGGTCCGAAAAAATTAGGGTTCTCTCCAAAAAAATTAGGCGTTCTCAAAAAAATTAGGGTTCTCAAAAAATAGTTTCAAAAAATTAAAATTTTTGTTTTCCTCAAAGATTCGTAATCGTGAGAATATTCTCCCACGAGCGAGTGATCTCAAAAAATTAGGGTTTCTCAAAAAATTAAGGGGTTCCTCAAAAACAATTTAGGGTTCTCAAAAAAATTTGGGGTTCCCTTCTCAAAAAATTTGGGACTTCTCAAAAAAAAATTCAGGGTTTTCTCAAAAAACTTGGGTTCTCAAAAAAAATTTTGGGTTTCCCAAAAAATGGCGCGCTAAGTCCCGTAAAGGGGGGCCCAAAATAGGGGGGGGACTACGTACAACGGTTTGCTTACCGCCAACCGTTGCGCGCCCGTTTTCCTTCGAAAGGGCGCCCAAAAAGGTCAAGGGCCAAAAAGGTCAAGGCCCAAAAAGGTCAAGGGGGCAGGTAAAATTTGGGTTATCATTTTTTACCCCAAGGGAGGCCTCCAATATGGAATAAAAATTTGGGTTATCATTTTTTCCCCCACAAGCGGTGTCCAATATCCCCCCCCCTACTACTGAGGGCTTTCTCCATCAATAATTAAGAAAGAAACGATTTTTAAATGAATTGGCCGCCTCGGAGAATCATTCGCCCCTCTTAAGGAAAACCATTAAACCAGTAATAAACATAAAATATAATGAAATGTCCAATTTTTAAAACATTTTTAAATAACAAAAAGTCAACGTAGGTTAACTTTTCTAACTTTTAAAATTATTAATTTTGTTTATTTATTTTTGAATTAATTTAACAACAATATTTAGATTAATCCAAAAATTGTTAAAATATAAACAAATAAAACTATTCCTTGAAAACGTCCGAAGTTTTTACGGACGGAAAGCTTGGTACTGTTTTATTAAAAATCAATAGTTTTTATTTTTATTCCAGGGATAATACTAAAAGAAAATTTTCTTCTGTAGAAAGAAAATCATATAGGAGGCTTGAAAAAGCAAACAAAAATCATACGTTAAATAAAATGCTGATATTGGGGTTTTTAGAACTAATAAATAATAAATAATA
>JABUQX010006006.1:17500-20000 GCA_015478945.1 Trachelipus rathkii
ATAGAAGATAGACAACTTAGGAAGATGAACTAAAACTGATTTATATAAATCAGAAAAATCTGTAAGTAAAAGTTTAAGTTGTTGTTTAAAACTACGTTGGGAGGGAGCGAGAGGATTCGAGTCCAAAGCAGAATAAACCAATGCATCAGATAAGATAGCGTCAACTTTGTTAAGATAATCAACCTTGTTCATAATAATTAACTTATTAGCTTTATCAGCACGAGAGATGTGAATATCGGCGTTATTTTTTAATTGAAATGCCGCTTTAACAAATCTTAAAGGCAAAAAATTGGACGGTAAGTTAACCAAATCATGAAGCATATAACCCTTCAAAATGTCAAAGTTTATATTAGAGTTTTTATTTTTATTTTGAAAATTTTGAAATTTCTCTAAAAAATCGGAGAGACATAAACTAGAACCCACACCAAACGAGGGACCTAACGATAATAACAACAAAGTGGATCAACTTACAGCTTCAACCCCTAATTGGAAAAATCTCACGTAGTCATATTAGGAATAGTTATGATTTTGTTTCTTTTTTAAATGGTGTTTCTTTTTCTGACAAGCTGATGGTCAGCTTCGATGTGATTTCTCTTTTCACTAACGTTCCGGTTGACACTGCTCTTACTTGGCTGGGGGAATACGTGTTGAACAATGAAGTTTCTTTTGATGTCCCTTTTATCATTTTAAAAAACTTAATTTTGCTTTTGACTAATCATAATCACTTTCAATTTAACAATAGGTTCTACAAACAGAATTCTGGACTCCCCATGGGTTCCCCTTTGTCCCCTACACTTAGTAATATTTTTATGGAATTATTCGAAGATCGCTATATTTTCTCCCATCCCGTCTATTCACGTATCCTTTGGAGAAGGTACGTGGATGACGTTTTTGCTGTCTTGCCCGTAAATTGCGATCCACTCGTACTTTTGGATCACTTAAACTCTAAGGTTCCCTCCATAAAATTTACCTTAGAGATGTCTGCTAATGGATGTTTGCCATTTTTAGACATTTTGATTGAAACTAAAAAGGACATGCCGGTCACCACTTCCATTTTTAAAAAGAAGACACATGTAAACTCTTATATAAATTGGTTCTCTGAACATTCTGTTAATATGAAGTTAAATATTGTGTCTTCGCAATTCCTTAGAGCCTATAGACTTTGTAGTTCTAATAAATTAGATAATGAGCTGGCAAACATTAAAGTTATTTTTCAGGATTTATGCTATCCCATGTATATTATTAACAAAGCACTTCTTAAAGCTAAAAGAGCTTTGTATGAGGGATCGTCTGGTGAGGCACAGGCCTCTCCTGTTATTTCTTATATTAATGTTCCTAGTAATAGTTTTCATGAATATATTAAGATTCTCCCTCCTGATGTTAGACCTGTTAAAAATATTACTAAATTATGTGCGCTTCTTAGAAACACAGGTATTTCCGCAAACTCTGCTCCGGCTCTGCCCATGGCGGGTGTTTATTCTATAAAATGTGATTCTTGTCCTTCTCTATATTTTGGTGAGTCAATTGATATTGACAGACGTATTTATCAACATCGCTATGATTTGAGGACTGATAATCTGAATTCTGCCCTTGTGAAGCATAGAAGTAGATTTAACCATGTCGTCAGTGCTAAAACTTTCGAGATCATTCGTAAATGTAATAATAATTTTAAACGTAAACTTTTGGAAAGTTATTTAATATACATTTCTAAAAATCAACATATTAATGTTTTGGAGGGGGAAATGAGGTTGGATGCTGTTTTGTGTAATATCCTAAAAAGTGATAAAAAATGGCTTCTCTTCGCCGATAACAAATGAATGTTTCAACCAACCAATTTTTTCACTGACACTTTGCTATGGTTTTAATAATTTTTTAATTTTGGTGCGCATGGTGTTAATCTGTTGAATAAAGTGCTAAGCACAGAAAGGCCTCCAATATCCTATAGAATTTCTGTCCCATTTTTATTGTTTTAATGTTTTAAGTGTAACGTAGTTTTATAATTTAGGGGTGTTTCCTATGATTTTATATTCTCTGTGGTTATACAGATTTTAAATATATCAATATGCACCCTGGGCTTTATAATTTAAATTGTTGCCATGCGCATTTTACTGATAATTTTGCCACTTTTTTGATTAATTTTCCCCATTGCTTAACCTTATGTTTGAACTATACATTTGCGTTGTTTAAAGCGAAGAGGTCTAAATCCTATCACGATTTCCTTAAATCATGTCTAAATGATAGAGTTATTCCCAATAATTTAATTAATGACTCGCTTATGGATGTTAGTGATTCACCCTCTCCCTTCCCCATATGGCAGGAAGAAGTGTTAAAAAGATATATCAGTCTTTCAAAATCAAATTCTAATAAACTTTTTAAAGAAACTTGTATCTTGTTCCGTGAGTTGCAGGAATTTTTAAGATACAATGTTTTCTCGGACTCCATTCTCACAAAAATTTTGGATGTTTCTCATCACGTGGTTAAGTTAAAGATGATCTCGGTT
>JABUQX010006006.1:25000-35979 GCA_015478945.1 Trachelipus rathkii
TTTAGAGGAGTGTGTAGAAGGAGGGGCTTAAAAGTATTGTAGATAAAGGTAAGGTGATGGTAGTGAGTGAAGAGAATCCGAGGTATTAAATTATGTTTAAGGGTAAGCATTTGAAACTAGTATATGAGTTTAAATATTTACGTTATATGTTGGAAGAAAAGTGAACGGATGATGGAGAGTGTAGTAGAAAAGTTGCGAAAGATAGGAATGTAGGTCTTGCAATTAAATCCTTGGTTGGCACAAACGGACAAAATCTCGAATGTTCTAGGGGTTTGCATGAGGATATGTTGTTACCGGTGTTAGTGTATTGAGATGAAACTATGATGTGGAATAAAAGGTGTATATCTAAGGTAGAATCTGCTTAGTTGGATAATCTTAATGTATTGTCAGGAGTGAGAGTAACTGATAAAATAAGTAATGGACGTGTTATGGTGTTATATGGTGTGAAAAAAGTCTCAAATGAGCGAATAAACTAGAGTATGATAAGATGTTAGTCATATAGAAAGAATTGATGATGTTTGGTTGGTTAAGCCCATTCCTTCCAACATTTATATATTATCTATTTAAACTCCGTAACTTGCTTCAGTTTTCTAACTCAGTGACTCCAATCATTTTTTAGTGGCGCACCCACCAAAAAAAAAAAATAAATTCCATAACCCCTATCATTTCAAAATATATATATATATATATATATGATATATATATATATATAATTATATATATATTATATAATATATATATATTATAATATATATCTATATACTATGTGATTAATTTATAGATATATATATATATATAAATACATATATATTATATGATATATATTATATATATTAAAATACATATATAATATATATAATATAGTATAGTATTATATATATATATATATATATATAATAATATATGTGTAATTATATATATTATATATATGTGTATATATATAATATATATATATATTGTATATTATATATATATATATATTATATATATTATAGTATATAATATATTATATATATATATATATATAATAAGTATATATATATTATTATATATATATATATATATTATATATATATATATATATAATAAAGGTAAATAGGAATAATATATATAGTATATAATATATATATTGTGTGTAAAATATTATATATATATATATTAATATATATTTATTAATAAATTATTAGTATATTATATATAATAATACTCATATTATATATAAAGTATATATTATATATATATATAATAAAAAATAGCTAAAATCAGATATTGTATATATTCATATGATAAGATATAGCCTATTAGTAGAAATTAAGTTAATCGAGATGATAGGTTTTACTGAAACTAATTTGATTTAGTTTTATTGGTATTAATATATTAGTCTTGAATACATTAACAATTGCGTAAATAGAGTTTCACGAATACTCTACTCCAGATTAAGATTTTAGATGTAAAGGAGAGGCTTTATAATTTACAAATTAATAATATTTAAAAGGGGCGGTTGTTGCAAGTATAAAGTTATTTACTGGGTGTTTAGATAACGTAGCAAGAATAAGCAAAGGAAAAAGAAGCTCTAAAAAAACTATTTGCTTAAGTTTAAGTTACAAAGTGTTTACTATTATTGCTACTTAAACCCAAAACCCTGATATTATATATATATTACTGATATAGATTTATATATGATATAATATTATTATATATATATATATTATTTATATATATATATGCTATTTTAATTTATAGTGAATATATTTTATATATATTTTTATAATAATAAATTAAATATATATAATAATTATTTAATATATATAATATTAGTAACTGGTCGTTATTCATTAGTGTGGGAAATTCTTTTTTGCAAATTAATATGTAGTTACGTGGCGGGGCGTGGAGATGGGTATCGGTAAAAAATGTTCCATTGCATTGCTCAAATAACACGTAAAGCGAACAAAGAGTATTTCATAACAGTTTGAAACAATAATTTAACAAGAGGTAGAGCCTCTTGGATAGGTTGTTGGAAGGGATTGTTCCGTTAATTACGGCTAAGAAGTATAATCATTAGTGAAACAAATTCCATTAATTGTTACTCTTTATCTGGAATCCATCTTTAAACTATTATTAACTAGACAAACTCTATATACGACTAATACAAGTACGTTTATTACAACAGACGAATTAATAAGAACTCGAATACATTTATGGCTCTTATCAGGTATGATCATGGCTGTTGTCTCTGAGTATCTGTTTTACGATAATCTTCGCACTATCTTCAACAAGAGGAAAACAAATATAGTTTCAGTGTATATCGTCAAATTTCTTTATTTTAGACTACATTTTAAAATTACATATACAACCAATGCCTATATAATATATTAAAATCTCAAAGCATCAATGACGGCAAGTTGTTAGTCATTATGCTTTGATATCGAGATAACTAAGATTACACAGAGGTAGACTTGTGCATTCACAATTAAATCTTGGCCATTGATAGTGTAGTTGGTTTCGTGTAATTACATTGTTTCATTCTTTCCGTGCTTTGGGTGGAAACTGTTCGGTTTAACTCTTCCGATCAATTTAACTCCTCTTTCCGCTTTGTCGTTTTCACTATCTCATTAATTGCAAGCTTAGCGATGGACCTTGGTTTTCCGAAATTCTGTAACCTGTCACCAATTACGGGTCCCAATTTATAGTCATTTTCATAACACCATTGAAAATGCATCAATAGTTTAGGTAGTATGTATAAAGATTTGAAATCTTGAAAAATAAAAAAATGAGAATTTTTATACGGTTAGCAAAATTGTTCAGGGGGAAGACTTTTCTTGTTAGGATAATATGTCGTAAATCTTCAGTTCTTATTGCATAACCAGTTTCTTTATGGTTATACTTTCTTCGAAAACTAACAGTGTGCTCTAATTCCATTGGATTAGCTATACTGTGGCTCAAGCCAGCGGGCATATAGTGTAATCTTGTTAAATTTTTACAGTCGAAGATATATATGGCCATCTTGCCGTTCGTGACAAGGGCTTTAATGTCATGTTTGTATTCTGATCATCATATATGAAGAAAATGGCACCACACTCCTCACTTAAATCCCACAAATGACCAACAACTAAGAATGAATTTCTACTTCCTGCAATGGTCTCATATCATGGGTTTTGTAAAATCGACAAGTTGTTTTTACTGGGTAAGAAAAGCCACGGCGATGTCATTCACGGGGCAAGTGCGCTCAATAGCCATTTTGTTAGTTGAAAACTTAGGCGTTGCACATAGCCAAATTTTTTATGTAATGAGGAGAGGAACAACATAGTACCGTCCCGTAGTGAAAATTCTCCTCATGTGTCTGTGAAGTTAAAAGTTTTTTTGTCGGAGCAGGCTAAACATATATATTTTTTATAAGGGACATATATTTGCCCTCTTTCACCAAATACCATACTCGCGGATAAGTGATATGCCCAGAGGATCAGGTTGCCTGAAATGTATTTCCAGTTGATGCGGTATTTTTCCCTAGAATAATTAATACGTAATTCCAAAAATCACGATTAATCGTGACGAGGGCTGCCTCTTCTTTGATTTTATTTTGGACAGACTATATATAACGTGCATCATCCTTAAAAGTAGTCCATACGTGATGTATCAGAGTCCCATGACAAATATTGTGATAGGTTAAAATTTTTCCATGCTTTTTTAAATCTTTTAAACTAAAGAGATATTCTGACCTTTATTCGGTGAAAAGCTGTATATTTATAGCGGAAACACCATGCTAATGAGCAGCATTTCATATATATAGGTGCCGACAAAGACTAGGAAACCATGATGATCACGATATTAATCTTTTGCTCCAGATAAAGAACATGCCCCATTCAGCCTCCCTGTGTTGCTTGGTGTAGTATCAAATACAAAAAAGCTTGAACTGCTGTCTTGGTAGTGACCATTCCTGTAATGCCGTCCACCAGACCAGGCAGTCATGATAATTTTTGAACCTGTTCCAGGAAGAAAGTTCTTTGCTGGAACACCTAAAAGTTGTGTACGTTGAATGCACTGATTGACTCATTCACTTGGAAGACGTATCATTAACAGTTTTACAAAACCGTTATGTTTAATATCAGGACAGACATTTAGAGGGGAATCCCCTAAGTTGAATAACTACTTAGTCTAATTTAAAATTAATAAATGTAGATTTAATTTTTTACAGCAGCTTCTTTACGAAACTCTTCACGATCTTTTTAATGGCATTGTACGGTTTCTGATACCATACTCTCTCGGCGATTTAAATCGTTGACTCGCATCACGACAAGCTGCTCATTTCAATCATGTGAACAGAATTCATTGTACACTAACCTATACATTATTCCAGAGCTGCTGCGAGTCCTAGTGTCAAAATTGCCTTCCTAGCCCGTTTGATTGAAACACGAGACTTCTGACAGGACGAATGGCTTTCACTTTCAGAGCTGACGATACCTGCTGGTCCTGGCTGGCTAGAAAATTGGGTAGTTATTACTGCAGATTCCATATGGTGGCCCTCTTCATCACTATCCTCCGGTGAAGATAGCAAATGCACACATGTCGAAATTACAATGAAAACACTAGAAATTATCGATATTATGAAAAGGACTTTATATAGAGTTTAAAAGAAAGTATTAACGGAGCATTAGTGCTGCATAGAGTCATTTTACGACTGAGTGAAGAAAATGTATTCACTAACCTGATTCCAGAACCGGTGCTCAGAAGTGCCTTTCTGCGTTCTTCGTACTTCCTTTTTCTACTTCTTTTCATCATCTTTCGCGTCTCCAATATTGGTTCAGCAGCTGTTAGCTTCATGTCTATGCCTATTATGCTACCTACAAGTCCTTTTTGTCGCTGACTTTCTAAAAACAATTTATCTGTCCGCTATTTGATCAAAATCGGAATGCCTTGGTTGAATTTTCCATACATATTCAGAGATTATAAAAATGAAGGCAATCACTTTTCTACTTTGATATGGGATAACTGCATAAATTGTCTATCTGGGTTTACTGAGGTTTGTTGTTTTTGGCAATCTACGCTAAGAAATTTTATAAAACGTTTTTTACAACTTCTTGATGCAATTCTTTCTCCCAGAACATCTAAACCATTTCGTCAAATTAACAAGCGAGGCACTCTCATTGTAAATGTAAATTTTACGTGGGGGTATATTTATTAAAAGAGAACAAGTATCACATCTCCACGACGGGTGTGAGTAAACTACTCTCAGTTATTGAGTTACGGGAGTGGCGAACCGAGAAGGAAAATAATCATTTCTCGAAACATTGTCCAGTCGTGTACACCAACCTCACAGAGTGTATAACATAAGACAATAAATCACGTATAATAACACCCTACACATTAAATAAAACACGAAACAAACTTTGAAACATGCGTGCTATTATACCTGAGTCAACACAACAACTGTCTTATAGTAACTACTACTTTGACAATAGTTTTTGTAAGATCTGGCAACTTTTTGAGGGCCTAGGACACGGGTTGCCGTTAACCGATTTAACTCAAATTTTAGGTAAAACACTTTCCTCTGATATGGAACAATTCTAGAATATGGGCGTACTCTCTGAGGTGAGAGTAGTAATAAAAAAAAATTAAAATAACGAACCCGATATATATAATAAATTGAGGTATATAATTATAATATATATAATATATATATAATTTAGAATCACAGATATATGTATATAAATGAGTAGAGTGAGATTGTATTAAATTATATAATTATATATATAATGTAATAATATATTATAATATATATATATATATATATCTATATATTATATATATATTTAAATACATATATATATATATGATATAATATACTATATATAGCGTTATAAATAATAGCGTATAGTAATCTTATATATATATATATATCATATCTCATATCCCTGTGTGTACTGGAGTCGCCGGTGATATATATATATATATATAGGTATCATAGTATATAATAGTCGTGATTTTAAAAGATAAATTATATATTAAATATATAGTGAGTAAAAAATATTATAAGTAATCAGTATATATATAACTATATCATATAAACTATAGTAGACCTTGAAATAATAGGAAAATGGTATATAATTATTACAGCAGATAGAATGAGAATAATATTATGATTATGAAGAATATAAATCTACAAATGTAATATATTGGGAGGGGGGAGAATAGGTATGACTGTTAGTGCTATAAAGATGGGTATGGTGAGTAGCTAAATAGACATTTGTGACGGTAGATGTAATAGCTCTGATAATATGAGATCACGTGATGAGAGTATGGTACTGCAGATAGAGTGATCGATACCCTAATAGTATAGTAATGAAGGAATGAGGAGGATAATAGTGAGATACTGTCATAAGTATAATACTATTAGTTATAAAAAACATATTAGAGGTATCTGTAGGTGGAGATTACTTAATATGTTTATGGCATTTGAATATTTGAAGGTGTAGCTGATTCACGTAGTAGTAACTGATTATCGATAAACAGTATACTAGAATATTTTAATTGAATTATTAAATATTTCTAGTTAAATACTTTAAATTTAATACTTTAACTATATGCTTTTAGATTAAGAAATAGATAAATGGGGAGATAAAGAACCTTTTCAAGTTTTTACAGGAATAATATGTAAATTGTAATGAGGTTATAGTAGGTTTGCTGTGTTTCTTAATAGGTAAAGAGTACCATACATGAAAATGAAATAGCAAATGGCTTCAGCAAAAATAAATATTATGAGTGTCGTATTTGAGATATAATATCGAGGTTATAGAAATAAAATGTATTTCTTTTGTAGTGAAGATGAGAGTGAGTGTGATTAATGAATATAATGGATTTAATGGGCATAAAGTGAGAAAGAATGTGATTGAGTATTAGCACCAATATCTGTTCAGTAATGAGTAGATAGGTGTAGTAGATTCTTTAAATTCTGATAATGTTACTAATTGATATATTAATAATATTAGGTAAATTTTAAGGGATTGAGGTATTGTATGTTAGAAGGATCATCTATCAGTAAGGTAGACAATACATGATATATTGTATAGCTTATTATGTATAAAAGTGAGATATATCTGAATATCTAACCTGTAGTAAATCTTACTCACCAAGGCAATATATATGAATAGAAACAGTTAGTGATTGAAGCTCGAGTATGAATGGCTCATATCTAAGAAGATAACAGTGATCACTTAGGTCACTTGAGTACAGCATTATTAGCAGAATTCATATGTGAGTATGAATACTCGTTGACTACTATCAGGCTTCAGGCACTTTAGGCGTAATATCTATTAAGTGTACGGTAGTACTTCGTAATCATTAAGATCGTGTGGTGTGAAAATAATACCTACCCAAAGTAATAATTATAAGGTAATAACATATAATACATGAATAGTATGATATATGGTACTATTTCACAACTATTTTAAAGTGTATAATCTTAATAGATGATTTTCAAATTCTCAGTCAGTCAATGTTATACATAAAGTAAATATTTATATTATATATATATTATATATTATTAATTTATTATCAATATCATTAATATATAGGTGATAAGTCCCTATAAAAATATAGGTAATTAGCTTTATGAATTATGTTATTGAAGTAAAATTTCGTAATTGCCTATATAATAAATATTTATTATATTTTAAATATTTAAAGATGTATGTATTTAAGCGGCGTAGAATTATAGTATTGATATATAGTGCTATACTTATTGTCTAATGTAAAGTTGGATGAGAGCTGTAACTCACCGCTAAACGTGAGAACCTTTAACGTGATTTATAGTATTCCTATATTACAGAGCATGTGATTAATTGAGAAGCTCACATTGCATGAGATATAGTAGATTATTTTATGTATGAGGTGAGTCACACTATAATTACTCTTAATATACCTACCTCTCTCCGCTCATATTAAGTGTAATATACCCGTAAAGATAGCCACGATAACACCTAGATATGGTTCTAAAAACCTGTAATAACGTTGTATATATGAATGAGAAGAATAGAATGGTAATTCCTTATTATATTGTATAGAACCTCATTGACATCGAGAGGGGAAGAGGTGTATTATGCTTTGGTCAGAGTTATGTAATAGCTGAGCTTTAATAGACCTAATGTGATGTATAGGATTATTGTATCTCTATTCTGTGACCTGATCGATTAGCTAAAATTCATGAGATGAGATATATCTATAACTTACATATGACTCATTTATTATACTTTATAAGTGAAAAGAAAAATCATATGAGGATATAAATAAAGTTGAGAGACTTAAAATATATGATATAAAACTTTTATTATTAGAAGAATTACATTATTATCGTATGATAGTGCTGAGAGTATGTGCACCTTACTTTGGAGTGGAGACTGTATATACTGTATGGAATTTTGAGACTAGGGACCAAAAAGCAGATAATTATTAAATAAATAACGTAGAGACGAGAGGTTACATATAGCTATATAATTACTGCTATATCTTATAGGTTAAAACATAATTTGCCTTCAATTTCCTCACATAGCTAATCCTCCTAAGTCACCAAACTATATAACTCGTTCAAATAATATAGATCAAGTAAAATACAAGGTGATCTACTTATCTGAATATTGGTAAGAATAATTATTAATATAATGTATACCTTGAATGATTATTAATATAATTATTATATATAATTAAAGTATTTGATAATAATTATAATATATATAATGTAGTTATATATATATTATATAGAGATGTATGTGGTAATACCCAGAAACATATATCTATACACTGAAAAGGTAAAAATATTTTTTTCTTAGATTTAAAATTAAAAAATGATATATAAGTATAATAGGAAATTAGATAAAATATAAGAAGATATAAATATTATGTATATATGTATATTATTTTATAGGTATATTAATGTAAATTGCTAAACTATAAGGTATATACGTATTATATAATTTATTAGAGTATCATAATTTTAATAGGTGGAAATGCTCATGTTAATGGTAGTTATATATATATATATATATAATATATATATATAGTTAGTTTATAAATGATAAATTTAATTATTATATATAGTATTTATATATTATGCGTATGTAGTATTGGAGTGACTTATTATATTTAATATCTATTAAGTATAATATTGAAAATTAAAAGATGTATTTAGAAGGTGTAGAGGATGATAATCTGCTTAGTTATCTACTATAGTATTATATATAGATAAGAAGAAATATTAGTATTCTAAAAAAGTTGTAATGGAGTGATATATATATTATTAATATATATTATAATAGTATATATTTAGGTTATTATATATATATTATCGTATATATATATAGGTCAAGGATGGTAATTAGTGTCATCTTCATTGTATAGTGATATATAGTGTATAATTAGTATTAGTTTATAATATGTGAGTGAGATAATAGAGTATATTACTAGTATATAGGTACATGGGGATAAATGAGTATATATATAATATAGTAATATAGTATTTTTCCAAATATAATTAGTATATAGTATATATATATATATAGGGGCAGTAAATAATAATAAGGTATATATATATATATAGGTATATGTTATATATATATATTATATATATATATATATATATTATATATATATAATATATATATATGTCATAGATAATGATATAAGTATAAGCATACTGGCAGGATATATAGTCATATATATTAGATTTAATATAATATACTATTATATAATATATATATATATATATATATAATAGGGTAATATGAGTTATTAAGCTAAACTCAACTATTACCTATATTATATAGGTAGTAGTATTAGGATATCTCATATATATATATAGTATATATATATATGTTGCGGAGAGAAGCACGCTGGGACTGAATAATCGTACCCGACTGGGAGATGCCTCTCTCCACTAATTCTCGTAGAGTCGAAGGGCGAAGAAAATTGAAGAATTCGGAGGTCAAAAGATACAATAAGACGTAGATGATATTTATGTGATGTTCTACAGATGTGGTTTGAATGTGTCTAGTAAGCACAGGCAACCAACTGACACCATCAGAGGTATTACGGAGCAGGTTAGGCCTTTTCCGTAACGGAGGGAGATTATCTCGGGACTCCGTTGGCCTGCTTACTTGGTGACTATTCAATGAGGATTGTGAGTTTCTTAATTTAAATAAGCAATTGTGGTACAATCTACAGGTTTTACCCAGAATGAAGGGTTTAGACTTAACTAGATCGTTCCCTTATCTATCTTATCGATGGAGACTAATCATGATATTTTACCCTACAGTTGTAATGGAAATAATAGAATAATAGGTTGCAATAAAGGGTAATCTTAAAATTGTGAAAGTGTAGTGAGGTGTGACACACTATAAAAAGGTTTAGTTTTACTTAACTCGCTTCTCAAAATATATATACATGTGGGAGGTTTGGGAACATATAAAGATAACACAATCCCTCCCAAACAATACGATAATTAAAGATATATAAATTAAGTATATGATATGATATATTTTAACTAGATATTTACATTGGATTAGTGTATACTGTGATAAGGTGCCAATGTGAGTGATACGTTGACATAGTACATTTGAGTTCAACAACCATACAGGATGTGCAGACTCAAGAGTGGGAACCAAACGATTTCCAAATATTATTCGTGCAATGAAGTATACAGGAGGAATTAGAAATTCTGACTCAATCAAGACAAATATACTATACTTAGCTGAAGATTTCGGAGAATGGTTTCTGGTGAAGAACATGAATCCAACCCATAAACATCGGACTCAGAAAAAATCCACAGGATAGTGAATTATGTCATGAAGGAATGCCTCCAAAATGAAACAGCTATTCAAAATACAGTATACCAGCACGAAGTTAAGATTCAGAATGGAATCCGCAAATAAGAATAAATTCAATGCTTAAAATACAAACTAAGAATTAGACAAAACAAGAGCCCTGCGTCAAAA
>JABUQX010006007.1:7500-10000 GCA_015478945.1 Trachelipus rathkii
GGTAGTTGCTACCTAGAATCAGGGCGAGGGATCGAACCCTGGCTCTATACTCCTCTACTCGCATTGGGTATTTTGGAAAAATTTATTATTCTGTGAAGAATAACTTCACCTAAATACATTATAAAGGAAAGATTTAGGAAAAATAACAAATAATAGAATCCTCATCCAATTACAAATAGAGTTTAGTAACAAAAAGGTGAAGTGTCAAAATATTTATTTCAAGACAATTGAGTGCGATGATTGGATTTCTCATCCGGTGTAGAAGAGAATAGGGAAAGAGTAAATTAGGAAATAAAAAAAACACCTCACGTATCAACTAAATCACGTATATCTCTTCGCAATAAAATAGTTTTATGCTTTTGATGTGTCCCTAACTGCACTTATATAAACTTTTACAACTTTTTCCCTTAAACTGTTACATCCCTTTGATTCTCTTACTCCCCTAAACGAAAACGGTTATTTAACATGAAGATCCTACCCTGGCATCGTTATTTTCTTTGGCTTGGTGGTATTTAAGATAATAAGAGTAACGCAAAACAGAATAACTAACATAAGAATAACAAGGTGATAGAGTGATTCTAAATATGACATCATCAATAAAAAGAATAAAAAAAGAGG
The DNA here is from genome assembly GCA_015478945.1 of Trachelipus rathkii. NCBI lineage: Eukaryota > Metazoa > Arthropoda > Malacostraca > Isopoda > Trachelipodidae > Trachelipus > Trachelipus rathkii. Next base: position 8,119 of record JABUQX010006007.1, read on the forward strand.
CCACTAATCAAAACTAGTTTCCACGGTCGTCTCCTATCAAATTGTTTTCTTGAGCATCTATACAGTGATCCCAGAGTTTTTCCCATGACTCGCATGCATCCCTGAAAGTTCAAGTTGAGTGTGTTGTGGATCTCCTCACTCGTGTTAAAACAAGCCTTTCATCCGTATTTTCATTATCGGGAATAGGAAAAAGTCACATGGGGTAAGGTCAGGTGAATAGGTGATGTGTGGTACCAATGTAATGTTTTTTTGAGGTCAGGAATTGTCCAACAACGAGTGATGTGTGAGCGTGCTTATTACCATGGTGGAGTAATCAATTGCTGCTCTTTCATTTTGTCTAGACGTTTGCGCCGAATGCTCTCCCTCAGTCTCTTCAAAACTTAACTTTAAAACTTATCATTGACGGTTTGACCAGGTGGTAAGAATTCTTCATGGACAATCCCGTGAATGGACTTGATATTGCTGCGTATTTGAAGCGCTTTTTTTTGGCCGAGGTGAATTTAGCGACTTCCACTGCGACGACTGCTGCTCAGGGTAATAACTGTAAAAGCATGATTCATCACCAGCTATGATATGATATTGGTGATGAAGTTGGAGTTATCTCTTACTTGGTGTTAAAGGAAAGATTGATAAAGACAAAGAAAAATGTAAATCAGCAATATCTTCATCAGTGAATCAAAATGTTAAAGGAAGTATAGAAGAAGAAATGAAAAAATATTTGGCATGTGATATTATTGGAAAAAATGAATGCCCATTGACATGGTGGAGTAATAATGAATCTAGTTTTAATAATTTATATATATCGGCCTATAAATATCTGTCTGCTCCACCCTCTTCTATTGAGAGTAAAAGGCTATTTATTAGTGGGGGCCAAATATACTCTCTCCAAGAACAAATCGAATTACACCAGAAATTGGAGAAAAGATTATGTTTCTGCGTCATAATTTAAGAGCTCTAAATTTAAAGTACTAGAATTTTGTACGTCTGTCCATATTCTAACATATTAAAATTTTTTAAAGTCAATGTTTTGAAGATACTTACTATATATTAAAATTACATAAAATATTAAGTTGAAATATAAAAAACATGAATAATTTTAATATTAAATAAATCATTATTATTAATCAAGAGAAATATTATTATTTTATTATTATTATTATTATTATTATTATTATTATTATTATTATTATTATTATTATTATTATTATTATTATTATTATTATTATTATTATTATTATTATTATTATTATTATATAAAAATTATTATTATTATTATTATTATTAGAGTAATAATTATAGTTACATTCAAAAGAAATTTATAATTTTATTGTTAAAGTGAATGAACAGGAAAACTTTCTATGTATTAATTTGGTTCCTAATGTATTTACACATTTAAATAAAGAATGAAGTAAACACATTTTAATTCTTCCTTATTATAAAATTATTAAATTTATTAAAATACTAGAAATTTTTAAAATATACTTTTTTCAATTAAGGGGAGGTTTTGATGTTTACTCCGGGCTGAACCCCATTTTACCCCAATCTTAAAATGGATTCCAAGTTCTTAATTTTCAGTCGATTTTGATCAAATATATATAGTAAACCATAGCTTTTTCCGACCTCTAAAACGACATTTTCACATGTTTTTTTTTGTCTTAATCATTTCTTTTGAATTTTCATTTTTTGGAAACCTTTTTATTGACACTTTTCGATACTCATCATACAATGTTTTTCGAATTGACTTTAAACTTGAAGTATGCAAAGATTGGACTATTACCTAAAATTTCTTGGAACGAAATATTGATATTTGACCCCAAATCCAAGCAATTGTCGATTTTAAGAACCTACTATTTTTGGGGTTTTGAAATAGAAAAATTTCCAA
>JABUQX010006007.1:15000-32500 GCA_015478945.1 Trachelipus rathkii
TGGGGGACTTGAATGGTTGGATAGTTGATCAAAAGATGGATGGTATAACAGGAGCATTTCGGATTGCGTGAGAAAATGAAAATGGTAAGAAGGTGATTGATTTCTGTGAGGAAAAGGATGTGTGTAAATAATACATTTTATGAACACAAGACTATCCATAAGTATACTAAAGTTAATGTAGGTAGAGATGATGTCAAAGTGAAGTGAGTGATTGATTTGTATTGGGAAGAGGTGATGTATGAAAGTTTATGATGAATGTTTAATGAGATAACTGGATTTTGGGATAAAAGTTATCAGGAAAAATCGTTATGTTTTTTCATAAAATAAGTAATAGTGGGCATGGATGGAGAGAAAGGTGATAAGGAAGAAGGTTAGAAAATGAGTGAGAAAATAATAAGGTGGAAAAATTGTTGAATATGCTGAAAGCCAATGATAAAGATTCAAAAGGAAAGGTGAATGGAATAAATGGGAGGTAAAGAGGAAGCCTAAAAACGTTGCATACGTGGTAAAAAAATGATTTTTTAAAAAATAGGAATGGATAGGAAGATGAATGGAAGCTCACAAAGAAAGAAACAATACTTGGCCGGGAAGGAAGAATGAAATTGAAGAAAAGAGGTAAGGGAATCTCCTAGAAAAATAAAGAGGATGCGGTTCTTCGCTGATTTCATGGTTTACATTATTCATACATTAACTTGGACGAATTTGCACTCTCACTCCATTCGAGTGTCATTGGATTTGATGCCTGTTTGCTGTTTATTGAAGGAAATCTTTATGAATAATAATAAGTTGAAAGATGTTCAATAAATTGGAAGAGAAACCTAATTCCCCCCTTAAAAACAAGCAGGAACCCCCTAAAATTAGAAAAATTCAAATTATTATTTTCAAATTATTCACAGGCATTTGGTTGTACGAATCCCACCCTATAAGGAAGCCGTATAATCAGACTTAAGAAGACCACTGACTACGATCCTACTGCCTACTTATAAACCCTCCTGCTACTATACCGGTAAAGACCTAAAATGTCTACTCAAGAAAAAATTAACCACAATACAATTCACAATTAAAGAATGGAACAATCTTTCTTTCTGATTTTATTTACCAGATTATTGAATTAAGGAACTGGGACAACCTTTCTTTCTAGTATATTATACCAGATCTTTATAAATCTTCAAAAAGGTCTTACGAAGTTTCTGAACAAATTTGTCTACACTCTAAAATTAAATTACGATACAATTAATAAAAGAATAATACAAAAGATAAAAAAATATATTATTATTATTATTATTATTATTATTAATTTATTATATTATATTATTATTATTATTATATTATATTGATTTATTATATTATTATTATTATTATTATTATTAGTAGTAGTAGTAGTAGTAGTATATCATACATATTGGCCCCCGAAAAACCCACCTGTGGCCGACGAAAAACCCACCTTGACCTTTTTTGAGCCCAATTTTTTACCTGCCCTTGACCTTTTTGGGCCTTTACCTTTTTGGCCTTACCTTTTTGGCGCCCTTTCGTCCCCACCCTAAAATTTGGGCAAACCGTATTTTTTGGCAACCCTAATTTTTTTGGCAAACCCTAATTTTTGGCAACCCCAATTTTTTGGCACCCCTATTTTTTAGACCCTTTCGAAGAAAGGGTTGCGCCAAACGGTTGCGTAAGCAACCGTTGTACGTATTGCCCCCCTATTTTACGCCCCCTAATTTTTTCGCCCATGGGTCAATTTTTGCCCACGGTAATTTTTTATCTTCATTTAGGGGCTTAGCCCTATTTTTTGATGTCTTAACCCTTTTTTGTCTGTCCCCTTTCCAAAGCTGACAGATACCATTGGTCAATTTTGACCCACGCGGTATTCCATGGTCAATTTTGGCCCACGCTAATTTTTTTGCCCACTCGGCCCACCCGTCACATATTTCGCTCCTAACTTGAACGTATGTAGGTATGATCTATTCCTAACTGAACACCTACACACACCACACACGCACACACACACACACAACACACACACACACACACACACACACACACGACATACACAGATTTACTTACACTCACACACAGATTTATTACACACGCGATTTACTTACACTCACCACAGATTTACTACACTATACACACATTTCCACTATGACAACTTATACACTCCATTCACTATGGCCACTTAACATTAACATAGACACTACATTTACACTATTGCACCACGTACAGAACACACGACCAACCCTTGTCTTCCATTGGGGTCAATTTTGGCCCCACCCAAATTTTAGGCCATCCCTAATTTTCGGCAAGCCTAATTTTTTCGCCAACCCTTTTGTATTCTACGGTACAATTTTTGACCTTGAGCATTATTGATGCCCCAACTTTGATGCCTTCAACTTATGGCTCATCCCAAATCACCCGTAAAGAAGTATTCTAGGGATGTTCTATTAGTGTTCAATGAGTATTCTATGGGTGCCAGGTGAGTGCCAGGTGAGTCCAGATGAGTGCCAATGAGCCCAAGGAGTGCCAAGAAGTGCCAAGTGAAGAGTGCCAATGAGTGCCAAGTGAGTGCACATGTGCCAAGTGAGTGACACATAGTCCAACTGAGTGCCACTTTTTTCAAGCTTTTCTAGCCTCCCCTGAGCCGTAGAAAAGCCCTAATTGGATCTACCCCCTAGTTAAGGGATGAGGAAGTCGAATGGTGTATATACAATTTGCTAGATGTTCCTACTATGAGTTAGTATTTTCATAACACTTATAAGCGACTGAATTTATATATCTAAAGAGCTACACATTTGGACAGCCCGCAAACGTTTCAGAGTCCGCGTCCGCAGTTCAGCCCTTCCGCGGAACCGCCGCCGCGTGCGCCCGCAGGCGCAATATTTCCGCGTAACCGCCACCGCGTCGCGCTGTTGCAGGCGCATATCCCGCTACCCCCGGCCGCGTGCTCCGGCAGACGCAATATTACCGCGCGAACGAAAAATATGATATCAAGGTAAAATTCAAAGAATTTTCTTTTCAAAATATATGAGTCATTCTTTTTACTACAATTGCTACGAAATTTTTATTAAAACTTATACTTTTACACACCTTAAAGCAGAAAATCAGTAAAACAACAAAGGCATACTAACACCTAGGGGATTAGTATGCTTTGTTTTACTGCTTGTACTGCTTTAACTTTCGCGTTTACTGCTTCTACTTTTCTGCTTTAGCGCTTAACTCTGCTTTTACTGCTTTAAACTTTCTGCTTACTGCTTACTTTCTGCTTTACTGCTTAACTCACACATTACATACCTTAAAGCGTAAAGCAGTAAAACAATAGAGGTGTTACCCAAACACCTAGGGGGATTAGTATAGCTTTTGTTTACTGCTTTACTGCTTTAACTTGCTGCTTTTACTGCTTTAACTTTCTCTTTACTGCTTAACTCATATATTTATTAACTTATGTTCTTTTAGTTTTTATTTTGTGTTATTACTTTTATTTATTATTTCTATTTTATTTTTGTTTAATAATTTTTTTTTTAATTGTAATTTAAGAATAAAAAAATACAGGAGTTTCTGTTATATAAACATTTATTTTAATAAAATTACGAAATTTTATTAAAAACATACTTTACAGACCTTTAAACAGTAAAACAGTAAAATCAATAGGGTGTTGCTTGAGCAAACAAGGGGTTAGTTAAGGTTTGATTTACTGATTTACGGCTTTAATTAAACTTATTTCTTATCTTACTTGACGTATGGTTGTGGAGAAATTTACGTTCCGAAGTCCGGCAACATGTCTTGTAGCTGGGCCGACAGGCTGTGGTAAACCTTTCTATTGTTAAATATTTTAAAGGAAATGGAGATTTTGAACAAACCCCTGCAAAAATATATTTTATATGTTTTTTAGAAAATTAAGAATATAAAAGGATGTGAGTTCAAATTCCATGAAGGCATATCTGAGATAGATCGCTTGGACAATACCAATGCCACAAATTAGTATTAGATGATTTAATGCACAAATTGAAGTGGAAATAGCAGAAGCGTTCACAATTTATTCTCACCATCTAAATATCTCTGTGTTTTTCATAACGCAGAATATTTTCATCAAAGCAAGCATATGCGAAGTGTTTCTTTAAACACACAGTATTTACTGTTGTTTGGACAGAGAAGGGACATGAGTCAAATTAATGTATTGGCAACTCAAATGTTTCCTCTTCAAAGGAAAGAGTTCTTAAAGTATATAAAGAGGTTACTTCAATCCCCCACGGTTATTTGATGTGTGAACATCACCCCAAAAACACGCACAGAGTGTTGCTCCGTACCAACATTCTTCCCTATGAGGTAGAAACTGTATACATACCTGAATAATGAGTGCTCTAGTTGCAAAGTATTTACCTCTTATAAAAAAATTAAAAAAGTTTGAAAAGAGCGGCTATGCGGCGCCCATTGAGAAATTCATTCCATGTGTATGTGAAGTCTGATAATCTTATAAAAGAAATGTTCCTTTAAACAGCCTCAAGAGGTAAAGCTACGCGTTATAGAAACGATCATTAAAAACTCTCCGCGCAGACATAAAAATTTGAAAAATAAAAAGAAGTTACTACAGAGAGAGGAGGAGTATTCCTCCATTACTCTTCTCCGTATACTCCCCGATAACTAAGTGGTTGCCCATAATGAAAAGGAAGGTTGCTTGTACTTCCATAAATGAGTTGAGAAAATGAGAGATAATAAGAATAAATTGTATTTAATCAGTTCCTCGATTCATTCATTCACAACCTCAATATGCCAGTTATGGGCCACACACTGGCAAAATCCACAATCACATTGTCACATTCAACAACCCCCATACAGCAGATATACAGTCCAAGCATGATATTACAAAAACTCTTTCAACATCAGCAGCAACAGTGACCAACAGAATCCTTATATTGTTAACGACTCATTATCTTCCAGCAGCCTCTACCTTCTAGCTTATATGATCCTAAAGGTGAACAATAACCAAATATGAGAAAGATGTGTACAGGATATTAAATTCAGACATTACATAAACATCCATGAGAAACGCCTCTTTTACCAGGATGCCATACAAAATTTGATAGATCTTAAAGACTTGCACTACACCGGCATCCCTACGTATCCGCTAACCGTGATTATAACCTAATGAAGTAAAAACTTTGAAAGTGAAAAATGAAGATATAAATTTTAAAAATATCCCTAGAGGAAGAGCTTACCATTAGAGTGCGTCGAAATCAGGAATAGCTTTATATAATATTGTAAAAGACCAATTAAACTTTGAATGAGCAGGACAGATCGTAATTGATGATGAAATAGTTAAAGGCTTTCAAATATTGGGATTTGATAGCCTGTATCTCTTGCACGTAAACTGGAAAGAAAGGCCACCCTGTAAAGGTCTTGAATGATATCCAAACAAGAACTTTCAGACTATTAATTCCCCAAACTTTAATCTTAAATACAAGGCGATTAACAGACTTAGATAATATCCCCTGACACCTAGACCTTGAGTTCAAGTCCATTCAGGAACTCCTTACGCTATCAGATAAATTTTAACGGTACAGAGGCACGAAAAGAAAAACACCTTATATAGCCTAGTTAGGATTAAATCGTGAATTATTATTATCATATATATTTAGTTGTAATGTTCGTGTATAAATAAATGTATTGTTTTAAACTTTTTCTTTTTCTTTTCCCCTTGGGACCTAATATCACATTTTTGTGACATATTATATAAACTACTATATATATATATTATATATTATATATATAGTATTATATATATATATATATAGAATATATATATATATATATATATATATATATATATATATATATATATATAACGCTTACACGTGTGTGAGTAGACAACATGGAGGCGAAGGAGGGAGTTGATAAGTATTACTTCAATCTGAAGGAGCCAAATAGTTTGGGGGTTTCACTAGGTTTGCTTTTAGGTATCCTAATATTGAGAAAAAAGAGTTAAAAGCATATTTAGAGGGTGAAGAGGCATTTACTCTACAATCTACATAAACCTGCAAGAAAAAAATTTCCTACACGGAAAACCATATCTCCGCAGCTCGATAGCATATGGCAGTTAGATTTATCGGAAATGATTAAATACAGCTCTTATAATGAAGGCTTTCAATATATACTTTTTACAATTGACGTATACTCTAGATACTTGTGGTTGAAGCCAATAAAAGATAAAAGATCAGCTACAGTTGCCGATGCTGTACTTGAAATTATAGAGGACGAGCGGAGAACACCTAAATCATTTTGGACAGATTCAGGAATGGAATTCAAGGGGCGAGAGTTTCAGGAGCTGCTCTGGGAGTATGGTATAAGCTATTACAATACATTTTCCGTAAAACAAAGCGGCTATAGTTGAAAGAGTACAGCGTACTATTAAAGAACGCATGCATAAGTATTTTACTAAAATGAATACTTTTAAATATATTGATATACTGGACGACTGGCTTATTCTTATAACAGGTCTTACCATAGAACTATAAAGTCGACTCCTTTAGAAATGTCAAAAACTAGGGCCGTAGAACCATCTACAGAAAAAAAAAAATAAAAGATAATTCAGGAATAAAGATGAATGACTATGTAAGAGTATCGAACAGAAGGAAGGTTTAGAAAAGGATATGAACCGCGTTTTGGACGAACTACTGAAGTTTTTAAATGTGCGCACAATATCGCGACCATTCAATCGTATAAGTTTACAGTGATATTATCTAGAAGATAAATGTTGAAAAAATAAAAGGCGGATTTTATAAACAGAAAATACAAAAAGTAAGGTTCAATCGCATAATAAGTGTCTGTGTATCAAATTGAAAAAATATTAGCTACGAGAGGAAAAGGAAAAAAAATAAACAGTATCTGAGGAAATGGAGGGATACCCTGCTAAGTTTAATACTTATATAAAGCAAGTGAACCGTTAAGAATTATTAATCAGTGTTCATCGTAATCATGGAGAGTGTAATCCACTTTATTATAAACTCTCCGTCTTCAGCATCCTTGGATTACATGATAATAAATCTCGGATTTTACACTGTGTTAATGAATCCATATAACAACTTTGAAAGAGAGGCATTACGAAGGTTGGATTATTGAAATGAATTAATAACGGACATGAAAAATTACCCACAATCTAATTCATGATGTTGGCGGTGTACAGAAGTGTACGAATGTGTTGAAACTATATTACAAGTGAAAGATACTCGAGATCTCTAGTCCAGATTGCCCAAAGAAAACTATTCCTTTGAAGAATTTACTTGCGAAGGTCATTTTAAAGCGGTGCCATGCTATTTCAAGTCATTTAAACGTTCTCTTTGATGTGAGTATTTTGTGTAAGGATCTGGTATACAAAACTGAAATACGTACCTATGAAGATAAAGTAATAATATCTTTTAAGAGTCAAAAGTAAGTGATAAAACCTGGCAAGAGACCGTGATATGTTTTCGCAGAACGTTTCACCATAGGCAGCGAAACAAATTCGGTAAACGTAATGCTGAGCTGGATATACTTCAGATATCCCTACTAGGTTGAAGAGGGTTATACTATCTGTGGAGAATAAAACCTTGACTTGGCATGAACAAAAGACGACCAGACCGTTGTACTGCATATAGATGTTTACCATGCGATATGCTAAATCTTGTTGTTATTCCTGCTGTGGATAAATTTAATTGATCAGCAATATGTAGGTAATACTAAAAGCCCTTTATGAGAGAGTAGTATATTTCCCCAAGAGAGTAAAGTGTAAACATTTCTAATGTTCATTAATCGTACCTCTATAGATTCAAGATTTTGACTCTGTACGCTTGCATATAAAAGATGTAGAAGGGAATCCCTTCCCTTTACATCACGGCGCATGTTATGCAAGTTCATATTAGAAAGAAGCAGATGCAGTAATTACAGCATAAATTGGGAGATGGTGCAAAATATATTTTTCATTCCTTAAATACTCTCACAGTGTAAAGATAGAATTAAGAAAGATTACTCCTGTAATGAAGGACGAAGAAAGGATTTACAGAAAAAGGAACAAATTGTGCAGAGGGATATGGACTGGTGGAAAAATTTTAATTGACCAAAACAAATAGGAAAGAGAAAGTACAAAGAAAAAAGCCTAAAATACGTCAGGAAAGACGGGGAAAAATATAATAAGAGAAAAAAAGCACTTAAAGAAACAAGAAGTTTGACAGTTACGCATATCAAAGATATTGCCAGACAGTAGGGATTAAGAGACTCGAGAAAAAATACAAGCAACAGAAAAAAAACGCAATAGCCGAAAAATAGTATTCACAATAAGAGGAATGTTTGAAAAAAAAAAATGAAAATAGTTAGCCGTTCGGGTTAAAAAATAAGACGTTTAAAATTGTCAGGGACACAAACAAAAAATAAAAATAAAAAAAAAAAAAAAAAAAAAAAAACAAAACAAAAAAAAAAAAAAAAAAAAAAAAAAAAAAAAAAAAAAAAAAAAAAAAAAAAAAAAAAAAAAAAAAAGAAAAGTACAAAAAAACAAACAGAAAATAAAAAGCAAAAAAACAAAAAAAAAAAAAAAAAAGGAGATCAAAAAATAAAAAAGAAACAAAAAAAGATTTGTGTATCATTTTAAAGAAAGAAAACTTCTAGTGCAGAAGGAAGAGAAAAGAAATAGAACAAAAACTCTAAAGAAAATTATTGATCATTAGTCATTTTGCAGATTTTTTAACTAACTGAAACTTTTCACCACGATTTCGTTTTTCTTTTTTTTTCTTATATAAGTTTGACGAAAAGTTTTTTTTTATTCATGAAATGTTTCACATTACTTCGGCCAGCATGTACGCAGCATACAATTGGTAATTTTCTTTCATCCTTCTCAGTCACGATTGTTTTGTAAGAGTAGAATTGTTTCTTCCCATGATGAACACCTACACAGATTAGCGTTTTTTAGCGAGCCACTTTATCAGTCATTATTTAATGCCTTGCATTCAATTACCAAATACAGTTTACCTCTAGAGTTTCCATATCACCAGCCACTTCTGATCAGTACTTAGATCCCTGCTAATGTGTTTTTTATAGTATTGTTTAAAAACGAAATTGTGACAAAACCTGATGGTTACAATCCTTCCTACGGGTCTGAAAACATATAGTAGATACAGAATCAAATTTCCTGTATTTATACATTTTTCACACCCAGTAGTCTTGAAGTCTAGTCCTTACCGGAACTTCACTAGTGCATCGCGGGCTAATTATCCTTATAGAGCTATATAACATTTTTGTTAACATTATTCAAACGATGCTAAAACAATCTCATCTCAAAATCATTGGTTTTACAGTTCAAAGATGAAGCTGGCCTTTGCACACTATAACTAGAAGCAGCCTAAAGTCATTAAATAATACCTATGAATCTTTTACGGTCTGTCGATTAACATTGGCGATATCTTCTCTCAAGAAAGACTCATTTTCTACCATCTGTAGATACTAGAATCATTTTATCACGGTTAAATATCCCAAATTTGCTCTTAAAATAAAAAAAGTAGCCCACTGCTACAGCTGTATGTCCCAGAAATCCTGTTTCAAACTGTGGAGAGGCTTTCTCTATGGCAGAAAAAAGTGAAATTATCCACCCAGCTTCATAAATTGAAAATGCGCTTCTGAAACCTACCACAGCAAAGTTACCTATTACAGAGAGTTTGAAACCAAGATATTTAATTTCCCTCAAGGATTATCGAGTATCAAAATATCCCTAACATTGTGAACGGGAATTTACCACAGAAAGTAATAATAGGAATTGTGGAACATGAAGCCTCCGGGAATTATAAAAAGTCACCCTATAAATTCACACCCTTCGGACTTAGGGGTATCAGTTACAGTTTACATGTGAATGGACTTCCTCACGGACTTGATTATGAAATGTTATACAACGGAAACCTATCTCTCTGTACTCGACCTTACAGTCTTAATAGCCAATACCTGTATCATGTAATGATAGCGCGGACAGGTTTAAAATTCTTGAAGAATAGCAAAGAATGTAATTTATACCGCCTATGATCTTATTGCATACCTTTAAGCTGATGACGCAAATAATTTAAACATTTTGAGAAGGGCACCCTAGGACTAAGTCTCCTTTTGGTCGAGTCTTACAATCAGCCATCACTGTAGTGGTCTATCTTGAGCATCCTTAACTCATTGAAATTGACAGATTACGCAACGTACTTTAATTATTAAAGATAAATGAAGAGGAAATAAAATGCGGCGTTTAAAAATGAACCTCGCTTTAGGAGTGTTGCTATTAACGAAAGAAAACTCTGTAAAGTGAGAGAAGCATAACCGCCTTCATATTCAATACATGGCCTGCGTGCACATCACCTTCACAGGACGATTGGATTTCCGTGTTTATTGAGCAAAAAACGTACTGTTCACATTAATTGATTCTTGAACTTAAATTTATATTTAAAAATCATATATACCTTATTTTAAAAGTTATAATAATGTAAGTTATGTAAAAAACTATGTCTACCCTTTTTCAACCCTTATATGCTACTTTATGTGAAAGTCTATTGTATTTATTTTCATTATATGCTTTTTAAATAATGGTTTCTTTTAATAAACTTGGAAATATATTTGATGCTAAAAATTTGTATGTCAATTGATTTTATAGTTCTGCATATGAATAAATGCTTTAAAATTGAAAACTGATTTACTTCCCTTAAACACTCGTATATATAAAAAGCGTTTTAATAAAATTTCGTACAATTTATTAAAAAAAATGTTTATATAACAGAAACTCTTGTTGTTTTATGCTTACATTACAAATTAAAATAAAAAAGTACAAATAAATTAAAGTAATAAAACAAAAATAAAAAATATAAAAGAAAAACTAATGGTTAATAAATACATGAGTTAAAGCAAAGCAGAAAGTTTAAGCAGTAAAGCAGAAACAGTTAAAGCAGTAAAGCCCAGTAAAACAAAAGCTACTAGAATCCCCTAGTGTTAGTAACACCTCTAGTGTTTTACTGCTTTACTGCTTAAGATGTAATGTATGGAGTTAAAGCAGTAAAGCAGAAATTAAACAGTAAAGCAGAAAGTTAAAGCAGTAAAGCAGAAATTAAAGCAGTGTAAGCAGAAAGTTAAAGCAGTTAAAGCAGAAAAGTTAAAGCAGTTAAAGCAGTAAAAACAAAAGCATACTAATCCCCTAAGGTGTTAGGGAATAACACCTCTATTTGTTTTACTGCTTACTGCTTTAAGGTGTAAAGAATGTTTTTAAAAAATTTCGTACAATTTTGTAAAATTGAATGACTCATAGTATATTGAAAAGAAGTTTTTTGAATAGTTTACATTGATAATATATTTTCGTTCGCGCGTAAAGTATGCGTTGCGGACGCAGCGCGGCGGTAACGCGGGGATATGGCGCCTGGCGGCGACGCGGCGGCAGTTACGCGGAAATATTGCGCCTGCGGCGCACCGGCGGCGGTTTCGCGGTGGGGCTGACCGCGGACGCGGACTCTGAAACGTTTTGCGGGCCCTGTCTCAAATGTGTAAGCTCTTTAGATATATATTCAGTCGTGGTATAAGTTGTTAGGAAAAATACTAACTCATAGTAGGAAGCTTCCTAGCAACTTGTAATAACCATCGATTCCTCAACCTTATAACCTTAGGGTAGATACCCATATTAGCGCTATTCTAGGCTCAGGGAGGCTAGAAAAGGCTTGAAAAAAGGGCACTCAGGTGGCACTATGTGGCACTCACTTGGCCCTATGTGGCACTCACTGCACCATTGGCCACTCACTTGTCACTCATTGGCACTCACTTGGCCACTCATGCACTCACCTGCACTCACCTGCCCACTCATAGAAACTCATAGAACACTAATAAGAACCATCACTAAAAGATACATACCGGATTGGGAACCAGTAAATTTGAGGCATAAAGTTGGAGGCATCAATTAATGCTGAGGCATCAAATGCTACCGTAGAATACACAAGGCATTGGACGAAAAATTTAAGGGCTTCCGAAAAAATTAGGGTATGGCCTAAAATTTGGCTGGGCGCAAAATGCACCCATGGAAGACCAAAAGGTTGGTCGTGTGTTTGTACGTGTGAATAAGTGTAAATGTAAGTGCTATGTGTAAATGTAAGTGCCATAGTGAATGGGTGTATAAGTGTCATAGTGAATGTGTGTTATAAGTGTAAGTAAATCGTGTGTGATGGAAGTAAATCTGCGTGGTAAGTAAATCTTTGTGTGCAGTGTAAGTAACTGTGGGTGTGCGTGTTGGTTGGTGTGTGGTGTGGTGGTGTGGTGTGTGTGTGTGTGTGTGTGGTGTGTGTGTGTAGGTTGTTCAATTAGGATAGATCCAACATACGTTCAAGTTAGGAACGAAAAATGTGACGGGTGGGCCACGAGTGGGCAAAAAAATTAGCGTGGGCCAAAAATTGACCCATGAAATTAACGTGGGTCAAATTGACCCATGGTATCTGTCAAGCGTTGGGAGCAAAGGGGAAAGACAAAAAAAGGTTAAGACATCAAAAAAAGGCTAAGCCCCTAATGAAGATAAAAATTACCGCTGGGCAAAATTGAACCCATGGGCGAAAAAATAGGGCGCGTAAAATAGGGGCAATACGTACAACGGTTGCTACGGCAACCGTCTTGCGCACCCCTTCTTCGAAGGGTTGCAAAAAATTAGGGTGCCAAAAAATTGGGTTTGCCAAAAAATAGGTTGCCAAAAATTAGGGTTGCCAAAAAAACCTGGGCCAAAAATTGACCCATGGAAGCCAAAGGGTGTCGAAAAAGGATCAAGGCCCAAAAGAAAGCCCAAAAAGGTTCAAGGCAGGTAAAAAATGGCTCAAAAAAAGGTCAAGTGGGTTTTTTGGACTCAGGTGGGTTTTTCGGGTCCAATATGTATGATATACTACTATTATTATTATATTATTATTATTATATTATTATTTATTATTATTATATTATTATTATTATTATTATTTATTATTATATTATTATTATTATTATTATTATTAAGAAATAAAAATTAAACGTTTGAAAAATAAAAAACATAAAAAAAAGGTCCCTTATTCAAAATATTAATGCAGGGATGATTAATTTGCTCTAAATTTTTTCATGGACTAGTAATAAATTTTTTTAATGTACAGTATATTGGGAATGTTGACAGGAAACTACATTATTATGAAAGTATATATATATATATATATATATATATATATAGATTATATTATATATATATTAATATAATTATAATATAATATAATATTATAATATTATATATAGATTATAATCATCATCATCAAAATTTCATCATCGCACGCTACCAAAGTACTCATTAACGTCTGAGTGGGACGAAGCTTGAGTTAATACTTATATCACATTAGTATATATATATATATATAATATTATATATATATATATATATATATTAGTATATTATATATTTATATATATATATATAAATATATATATATATATATTAATATATATATATTATATAATATATATATATATTTCTTTTCTTTTCTTCTTTTCTTCACCTTCCTCTTTGCCCAAGATTGGGGGTAAGGTGTGGAACAGCATCGGAAAAGAAAAAGCAGTAGCGAGAACATGACAAACGTCGAAAAGAAAGCCCAGCCTTACCGCCCCCTCTGTACCATAATTAGGTGAGCTCGTCACAGACAGAAAATCCACCCTAGAGCATCATGGGACCACGGACCCTCACTATGGTAATCGTCAATGTAGGTTCATCCCCTGGCCCAGTGGGCCACCAACCATGCCCCCATACAAAACCCCGCCATCTCTCCTATCATGCACCTTATTCTCGCCTCTGCCAAACTCACATCTCCCTCCTCCGTTCACCGATCAATCCACTTTCTCTTCGTCTCCCAGCGGTCGGTTCCAACACACTCACCACTATACATCCGCTTTAACCAACCGACATTCATCCTTCCACATGACCAAACCCATCTCAACATACTTTCATATTCTCTCATTTACCCCTTTCTTCCACACAACTCTCCAATAACTTCATTCCTCATTTTATCAAGTTTTCTCACACCTAGCACACCCCAAGATTGTCCATCTGAACACATTGAACTTTAGATCTATACTTCTTATTCCAGACCATAGTCTCACTACCATACAATAACACAGGTAACAACATACCCTCATGTAAACCCTAGCACACTCAAGACTTAGTGCCCTTTACATTCACCAACGAATTTAATTGACCAGCCACCTTCCTGCCAATTCACAACTTTCCTACTACACTCGCATCGTCCGTTCCCTCTCATCCAACATATACCCGAAATTATTTAAACTTAGACACTTGTTCCAGCTGCTCACCATCTAAATAACTTCAACACTAGGAGTGGCCTCACAACAACCATAACCTACTCTATCCACGTTACTTCAAGCCCCTCCTTTCACACCACCCGTGCCAATAATCTCTCTATTCAACCCTCAAACTCTCTCAGATTTCGCCACACAACCAAATCATCCGCATATAATAGGTAGGGCACCCTCCACTCAACTCCATTCTCCACCATTCTAACACCATTTCCTGCCATCCCCACCTATATATATATATATATATTATATATAATATATATGATATTAATATATAATATATATATATATATTAATATATATATATATATAATAGTATATATAATATAGTATATAATATTATATATTATATATATATAATATATATAATAATAATTATAAATAATATATATATATATATATAAATAATAATAGATATATATAATAATATAGTAAATATATTATATATAATATATATATATATATAACTATATGATAAATATATATAATATATATATTATATATATATATATATATATAATATATATATAATATTATAATAATTATATATATATATATATATTATAACAGTAATATATATATATATATATATATATATATATATAATATAGTAAAAATATATATACTATATAATATATATATAATATAATATATATAATATATAATATATATATATAAATTCATCGTTCAATACCACCAGACAGGGGGTGAGGTGCAAATATATACCGGAAACAGAAAAGTTGGTAGACGAACATGACGCAAGTCAAAAGGAAAGCCCCACTCTCCCTACCATCCCATCGTACCCTTAAATGATGCCCCGCCGCATTGAAAAGAAATCCACCCATTTGCTTCACAAGACCGGGACTTACCCCTACTGTGGTATCTCGTCAATGTATGGATCGCCACGTAAGCCAAGCATACAACAAAACCCGCTCACAAAACCCCAATATTTATGCTTATTCTGCACCATTCTTCTTGTATCTGCCAAATTCATATTCCAATCCTTCGAACATTCTTTTGCTAACTCGATCCAATTTTTCTTCGGTCTCTTAGCCAACTGTTTCCAAGCAAACTCACCACTATTCATCTGCCTAACTAACCGACTATCATTCATCCTTTCCATGTGAACAAACCATCCCAATACACTCGTTTACTCTCTCATTTACTACTTCCTTCACACCACACAGCTCTCTAACAAGTTCATTCCTCGTTTCTTCAATTCAATTCTTCTCACACCTAACACATCCCTAAGATTGTCCATCTGAGCAGAATAGACTTACGATCAATAACTCTTAATCCAAACCATAGTTCCACTACTATGCATTTGCACCAGCAACAACATAGCCTCCTGCAAAACCTTAGCGAACTCGCAAATTATTTAATTTCAACAGCCACCCTTCCTACCATTCATAACTTTTTTACTACACTCTACATCATCCATATCCTAACAAATATTCTAAATATATAGTTATTTAAATCCAACATGATTTCAAACCACGGACTCTCCTCACTCACTCCCATCACCTTACTCTTATCTACATATACTTTCAAACCCCTTTAAAAATTCTCTCAAATTTTAATATTCGACAAACAAAAAATCATTTGGGTACAATATATAATATATATATATATATATATATATATATTATATACCCACATCTCTCCCAGGTATATATATATAATATATATATATATATATATATATATATATATATATATATATTATATTTATATATATATATATATATATATATATAATATATATATATATATATATATATATATATATATATATATATGTAATATATATATATATATTATTATTATATATATATATATAGATCCATTATAACCCCGACATAACTACCCCCACCTCTAATTTCTTATAATATATATATATATATATATATATATATATATATTATATAATATATATATATAATATATATAACTATATATATATATATATATATATATATATATATATATATATATATATATATATTATATTATATATATATTATAATATATATAAGTTTGATAAGTTGACGCTCGTGCTGTGAGGTTGGTTTCGTGTGATTGGTCTTACTTCCACTGTTTTATTTTTATTCGTGTGTTAAATTTTAATTTTAGTTTGCCACCAATTTTAATTAACTTATTGTTCCCTAGTGTTGTTTTAGTGTTCATTGCTTTCCTAATATTTTTTTACATATCTATCACCTTTATATAATTAATAAATGAGGATTTGCTCCGAAAATTTTACCTCCGTGAAACTTTAAGCTAAGTTTGATTTTATTTTTTTACTTTTTCTTTTAAAGAGATAATATCTATATGAATGGGATTTTTGGTTTTACCCTTTTTATTAATATAAGGTTTTAAATTTAAATTTTACGGTTTTAATGCAGGTTTTCATTACGTTGGGGTACTTTTAAATTTAGCTTTTGTTTTAGTCATTTGTTTAAGTTATTTTGTTTGTCTGCGTGTGTGTAGGTGTGTGTGTGTGTGTGTGTGTGTGTGTGTGTGTGTGTGTGTGTGTGTGTGTAGATTTAATGTGTTTTAGTTTAGTGTGTAGATTTTGTGTGCTTTAACTTTCTAGATCTTTTAAATTTTCTGTAAATACGGTTTTAGCGTTTTATAATTTCCTATTTTAAATTTAGGTTTTAGCGTACAAACAATTTTATCCTGATTTCACTTTTTTTTTTTTTTGACTGTTTGTTTTTGTCTGTTTGTTTTTGTCTGTTGTTTTTGTTTTGCTGTGGCTGTGTGTGCGTGTAGGATGGCAAATTTGCACAGACTCGGACTTTCTATCGACTTTATCAACATCCGCGGCTTAAACTCAAACTTTGCCTCTGTGGAATATCACCTCTCTAACTCTAACCCTAACTTTTTGCTCTTGTCTGAGACTCAGATGGCTAAGAATTCATCCTCTAACTCATTTAACGTATCCAACTACAACTTATTTCATAATTTCCGTCTGAAGGGTGGAGTATGTGCCTATGTAAACATAAACACTCCTATAACACGTCTCGAGAATCTCGAATCTCCTAACTTCGATGTTCTATGGCTTAAAATCTTTCTTCCTTCTACTACAATAATCTTGTGCTTCTGCTACTGTTCTCCTAACAGAACAGATTTTCACGCCTTTTTTGAATATCTTACTACTTCTCACGAG
>JABUQX010006008.1:5000-7500 GCA_015478945.1 Trachelipus rathkii
GCTCTTTTCCGACTTCTTGGCATGGGGTAATGGACCCGAATTCCTGGAATTGATGATAATAAAATGTAGATGTTTAAATATCCCTCACAAATCATGAGGTGGAAATTATATAATATAATATATTATATATATATATATATAGTTTATATATATATAACATATAATATATATATATATATATATATATATATATATATATATATATATTATATATATATATATATATATATATATATATATATATATATATATATATAATATATGATGCATCAGATGTCATTTTTTTCGCATCCGTTGATGCGGATGTTTGATTTAGTATCTGTGGTGCGATGTTTGATATATATATAATTTTTTTTTTTTTTTTTTTTTTTTTTTTTTTTTTTTTTTTTGAGTCAGTGTACAGGACCCACCACAGTCACAAAGCGGCCACACTGGGTTGAAAAATCAACACCATGGGGCTGAATATTAAAGTTGAGAATTAAATCTAATGATAGTTTCATAGATCATAGAATAGAATGATATAAATAAACAAAAGTAAACAATCAAGGATTTGACACACCAGTATTACGTAACAAAATCAAATATTATGAAGAATATTCACTTCTTGTAGAAACAAGAAAAATAGAGTTACTACTAAAGTGGGAAGATTCGGATAAGATATGGAATAATCTTTTAAGGGGTTATGGATCGTATAGTGGGGGAATGTGACCGGCGCGTATAGATTCCAGTTGGTACAATCAATGAAAATATGGCCGAACAGATTGCGGGGTATGGAGTTCGACAAAATTTGCAAAAATGGAGGAGGGCGGTTCCGTTAACATATATGACTGTTTGGAGTGTTATTTAGTGTGGGCCATACGGAGGCCTTGCAAATATCAACTCGTTGTAAGCGTTTTCGTCGGTGGGAGGAAGACCACTCCCCCAATGTTCGGCTTTGTATTTCTAAGTTTCGCTCCTCTTTGATCATTCGTCCAGCGCTCTTGCCTAAATGAAGATCGAAAACCTTTGTCTTGAGAGCAGGATAGTAATCGGTTGATGGGAGGTAACCTTGTCGAATGGCATCCAGGAGGTACCTGGAACAACTCCGAAATGAGGAGGTGGCCATTTTGGCCTCTCTGTCATCGATTTCATTGCCAGTTACCCCTACATGAGAAGGGGTCCAACATAAAATAATTTGTTTCTTGCAGGAATGGAGCAGCCGAAGAAATTGCTGCACAGCAGACCATTGTGTTTTTAAAATAAGGGGTTTTAAGCGCTTGTAGCGCGCTGAGCGAACACACTCACCATGCGAATAAATGACATAAGAATTGATCTTGGTTAAGACTTAGAATTCGCGAAGATAATTTACTGAATGGCTCTAACAACGGGGAAAACAGTATGTGGGCGATCTCGCATAATCTGTCTCCCACTGATACATACTAACCATTATCCTCATTACTCCTCCCTCCGCTCTTCATGCTTCAATTTTCACAGCAAGAATATAAAATTTGAAAAGTGCGCTGAGTGAGTAATGGAGTTGAGTGGCTTTTTACGAATGTGCATAATTCGCGTTAACAATGGTTCAAATCTATTCATATGTGGTCTTATCAGAGTCGCCTTCAAGCGGCAGCTAGCAAGCGCTTATAAGCGGACCCCCTCACCAATCATTCTAATTAACACCCCGGTATTAGAGCCATTGGTATTCATAAACTAGCTGGCGAGTAGAGAGCAAACTTCTTTCCTTCAGTGGACATCGTCGTCCATTTCCTGTCAAGAAACAATGAATTACAGAATGATCCTTAACAAATTTTATGTGTGCGCCCGCGTCCCAGTAAGGTAAAAGAAATGTAAGGGGTAAAACTGCCAATTGGAAATCGCTGACAGAGAGGCCAAAATGGCCACCTCCTCTTTCGGAGTTGTTCCAGGTACTTCCCGGATGCCATTCGACAAGGTTACCTCCCATCAACCGATTACTATCCTGCTCTCCGACAAGGTTCCCGATCTTATTTCGCAAGTGCGCTGGACAAATGATCAGAGAGGGAGCGAAACTTAGAAATACAAAGCCGAACATGTGAGTTGTCTTCCTCCCACCGACGAAAACGCTTACACGAGGTGAACTTGCAAGCCTCCGTATTGGCCACACTAATATACTCACAGTCCTATATGTTACGGAACCCCCTCCCATTTGCAAAAAATTTTGTTCAACTCATACCCGCAAGTCTGTTCGCCATATTTCATTGGATTGTTCCAGCTGGACTCGTATTTCCGCCGCCGTCCATTTTCCTACTTTTACGACCAAACAACTTCCAAAAGATTATTCCATTCTTACCAATCTTCCCACTTTAGTAGTTAACTCTGTTTCTTGTTTCTACAAGAAGTGATACTTATTCTTCATAATATTTGTTTTGTTACGTACATGCTAGGATGATATGTATTTTTGTTTAGTTTTTGTTTATTTTAATTGACTGAATAATTCATTCCATTCGAATTCTTCTTTTGAGTTTTGAAATATGTAGTGCTC
>JABUQX010006008.1:17500-65227 GCA_015478945.1 Trachelipus rathkii
CGGATACTGACCTTAAAGTGTTGGTGTTACTCTCCTAAGTTTTTCACGTTAGTGTCATTTTCGTTGTCAATTTCTGACATTCTAACCTTTTCTTATATGGTTCAGTTAGAATTATTCCTGATCTTTCGCCTTGTCTTACTCTATGCTGTAAAGCTGATGTGCAACATCATATTTTGAAACGACAGATCCGTTTCTGCTTGTGCTAGCGTTCGCTCTGAAAGACTTCGAACGGACGTGCAGCAATTCGAGATATCTTGAATTGGGATTGTCCGTTCTTCCATAAATCTGATTGAGCATCCCTCTCTAATTTGTCCCTAAACAACTCTCTGCATGGCGTCGGCTCAGAACTATCCGTCCTTAATGGTGTTACTGTCTCCATGATGAAACTGTCCACACGTTTGTGTACGAACTCTAATATTCATGATCCACTATTTTCTCCAAAATTAACCTAATCAAAGATTTATGCTCAATCGGTGCCTCTCAGGATATCACCAAAGTGGTGCATACCGATAGGAACTCGCGCCTCAATACGTTCACAACTTTCATAGACAGGTACTTTTCGAGGCACACCTTTTGTTGCTTTAATATTGGAGATTGTTGATATGCGAGTATTCAAGAAGGAGCGAATGAGACAACTCAAACACTGTTTCACCCGTCTAAATGAGTTATGGTTAGAATAAAGCTGAATAAATGTGTTTTGGAAGTGTCCTCTTTACATTAATTTAAGCTGCACAGTGCAACAGTAGAAAGGAAAAACACTTTTCGAATATACGTGTTTAATCTCGCCAGTTCGTGACTTCCATTCCCGAAACTCAGTCGAATACCTTAGAACAGTTGGTAGGACTAATTTTATACATCGGTTCTCACACGGAGCAGCGCTTTACATTGCGCACTATCTTTCTTATTAAGCACAAGAAGATGGTTCATGTCCACCAAAATCCTTGGTACGCCGGCAACTGTGACGCATTTATTGCACAACAATATGCTTTGCAGATCGTTCTCTCCTTATGATTCCTAAGAGCGACGCAACCGCTCGTTATACAGCCGGTGCATCCAATTTTTGTAATAGGGGTGCTACATGCAGTTTAAAACGAGACAGATGGGTTCCTCCTTGGGCATTTTTCTCCAAAATCCAACCGGCTCTAACCGGTAATAAGTACCTTCAGCAGTGAGCTCTGCATTACAAAGCGATATCAGCCATTAGGTATTTCTTGGAGGATGGGATACCGATGTTCATGACCGACGCAAACGATACTTTCGATCATTAAATCATCGTTCATGAACGTCTGATCGCTGACGCTGAACACTATGGAGTAAATCGCCCGCTCTAGCTTCTGAATATCGGCACATTATCAGATAGACAAGACACTGGATGCTCTCACGAATTTCATGTGGATTCCATTACACTTACATCTCTAGAATTCGAAGCGTTGAGCGAAGGCCCAGAATCGGAAAGTTTGCTGCGCTTCTAATGACCATCTCTCCCGCTGAGCGACATCTACCTTCGAATGTGTCAAACCTCGTCTTTTGACTTTCAAGCAGTTCTCCTCGGTCTTTGAGTTACAGTCTTTTCGTATAAATTGTATATTTCTTCTTTGCTTCTTATACATTCCTGGGCAGTAAAGGCTTCACAAAGTTAATTTCTATTTTTCAACGTTTTGTATTGGCACTGCATCACTCTGAATGTGAAAAATTGATCCGCGTGCATGTTTCCTGCAAAAACACAAGGTCCATAAACACACAGAAGCTCCTCTCGGAAAATTCCTTCCTCCGTTGATAAGGTTCATATTGACCTTGTCGGGCCGCTTCCTCCTTCAGAGAGATTTTTCATTCTCCTCACTGCATTGATCGCTATTCTAGGTGCCGGAAGCTTTTCTCCACTTCGGATACAGAGGCGAGACGGTGCTAAAGCTTATGTATTGCAACTGGCATTCCTTTGGTGTTTCCATGCCGCCCCTCACCACCGATCAAGCAGACGTTCGGTATTTCTTTCAAAGACTCTTATGAATCCCTAAGGCACTTATCGAGTGCGCACTACAGACAGCATTCCTGCTCGAACGAATAATCGAACGGAGTTCCATCGTACAATTACAAGCATCCTTGCCTTGTGCATGGAACATGAGAATTGCGTTCGAAAGCGTGGCCTTAGTTGCCTCTTAAGATTCGGTTCTCCTAATAGATCTCAATGACACTTATGCAGAGCTGGTTTATGGAACCACCCTTCGTCTTCCTGGTGAGTTCTTTGACAGCACTAGTCCTCTTCCTGTCGATCCTAATTCCTACGTTTCTCGTCTGAAGAAATGTGCTTCCTCATGAAAGCCTACTCCGACTCGTTCACAACAATTCATTCTTATATTCCTTCTGACCTTCTTGTTCTCATGTTTTTGTTCGTATATGACTTGCCATAAATAGGCCTTTCGCCCAATATCGAGGTCATTTTTCCGGTCCTGCGACGTTCTAAAATTCTTATACTGTCAACGACAGGTAGAGAGGAAGTATTCTATTGATGACTGAAGCCTCATTATGGAAATCAGATATGTTGTGATGACGTTTATCTTGTCCTCCTTCGCAGTGTTTTACTTGCTGTATCCATAATCCGTTCCTGATACTACAGTCGGTTTTCTTCCTTCGTTACATCCATTGTCAACTTTCCTACGTCTTACATTTTCCCATCGGTTCCTCCTTCGTATCCTACTCTCAATCTTTCCGACTACACGACGGCGACTCAATCTAAATAGTCTGCTTACGAACGATACCTCGAAGACCGCCTTAGGTTCTTATTCCGGCCAGCCCTGCACATTTTCGTATGCAGGCCCATCATCGGGCAAGCTCAAAGGTACCTTGTGAATCTGATCTTACCCTGCATCATCTAGGGGGAGTACACGTAGGGGATTCGGTCAGTCGGCACTGACTTGTTGGGTTGTTTGTGTTGTGTTGTGATTGAGGTTATTTTAAGGATTGTTTAGTGGTCTCTTTAATAGCTATTTTTTGTTAAACTGGATGGGTTCGTAAAAGGATCTAGGAGCCCTAGGGTCTTGTCATTCTATGTGTTTGTTTTGTCTGTCGAGCCGTAAACCCTTGTTATGTGCTTACTTGAGACGACTCTGTGGCAGTTCTTCTACTTATAATTTCATGTATTCTCTTAGCTTCTTAAAACTGTTCTGGTAGTTTCTTTTAGTCCTTAACTTTCATGTTTAATTATTTTCGTTACTAATTTCTCTTTTTTCCCAGACAAGAATCTTAAGTAACTTTCATTTAACCTTTAGATATTTTTACTATTATTTTTATTCTTTTATTTATAAATTGCATCATTGGATAGCTTAAGAGGTGCTCGTAGTTTTTAGTATGAATTCTAGCTTTTATATGATTTAGTTACTATAGTAGTTTTCTACTCAAGACCTGGTATAATCTGTATGAAAACCTGGATTTTCTTATAACTATTGATCTCTAGAATGAAAATCAGAGTTTAGAAATCTTAATATTAAAATTTTATCTCACCAACCATCTTTGGATATCGTTAATGTCAACTTAGTTTGGTAGAACAATACAAAATAATTCATAACGTATAGATATTTAAATACAACGATTTGACTTTATTTGTGTAAATTCTTTGCATAAATAAGCAAAATCTTATTAAGTTTCTAAATTTAACTAAATAATATGGTTGAATAATACTAATTGATTGCAGTAATAAGGTTTATATAATTATGTAGGAAATTTTTTACTTTTAATCGTGAAACAATATAGAATGCCATAGTGTGCCGTGTAATAATTTGTGCTTGATTTATGTTTTTAATATTGTGTAACCGCTATTTGATTACTAACTTATACTTTGTTTAAAGGAATCACGAAGTTAGAAGTGAATAGAGTGTTGCCTCTACATTCTATAATTTACCTGGCCAACAAAGATTTTGCGGCAAAACATTATGGCAGGTCATTTTATAGGTAACTTGTTGCCCTGATTCGAATATGATCCGTTTTACTAATTGTCTTATGTTTTTGAGACAGGGATGGTCACAAATAATACATTAAAACAAGCAATTTTATGATTAGTTTGTAAAGTAATATCACAATAAAAAACAATCGAAAGAATAATAATATACAAATTGTCTAATAGAGTAAGTAAATAAAGATGCACTAGGCAAAACATTTAATTAGTACACATGCATCACAATATGCATTTACAAATCGCTGTCATATGTTGTCTTCTGTGTGCAATGTGACATCACGTTGAAGGCTCAAAATCGTCTGCATCATGTTGTATCCCATCTTCTGGTATCTTCTCATCATCCTTGATATCTTGATGACACCCTTTCTCTTGTCTACATTATAACATCTCTACATTATGCCGGAAACCGGATCTAATGTGACATGATAAGAAAGTGAATTTATGCTCATAATTAGATTCAAATTTTGAGTCTGATATTTTCTGTAAGAAGTTATACTATTGGACAGATTTATGGTTGCCATAAAATTCTGAACAAGCCAGGACAAAACTTTTCCAGGCAGATCGTTCAATATCAGTCATGAAATTTATGAAATTGTCCATTCCTTGATGATTTGGCAAGAATTATGATGGGCGTCTAATAAGATTCCAGTTTAGTTTCTCTCTACTCAACCTGGAAAATATGACTAGTGGTGCATCAAAATATCATTACACGAAACACTGTTGACAGGGGAAAATTTATTTTCCAGCATCACATCCAAACTAGGACTGATGAGCATTCAGTTTGTTAGGGGCCACTAAGACAAAGATTGGTGAATGTTTCAAACTATATTTGCAGATTTTGTCCAGGGTTGAGTAATGAGAAACTCAAAGCTGGATTTTTTAGCGGCCCTCAAATTCGCCTAAATATCAAGGATGACAATTTCATAAATTTCATGACTGATATTGAAGCATCTGCTTGGAAAAGTTTTGTCTTTGGTTGTTCAGAACTCTTTGGGCAACCATAAATCTTACTATTGTAATGGAAAAAAAATTATCCAGACCCAGAATCTAAATGCTAATAAGGGCATAAGATTCATCTCATAGTTCATTAGATAGATTTTCCGAATAATCTACGGATTTATAGGAGGACAAGGGAGAGGTTCCAATCAAGATATCAGAGTGATGGAAGAAAATATACGCAAGAAGATGGGATACACAATGAATGGCAGACTATGTTGGAGCTTCAACGTGGATAATAGTCACATTCTGCACCAGAAGACTAATACATAATAGAATCTTTATATTGTCCAGCTAATTTTGATTTCATTGTACTGAATTAAATGTTTTGACCTATTAGCATCTATTCTTTATTAATCACTAATCAATTTTTATTATATTTTTAGTTTTTTTTCTTGTGAATTAGTTTCATTCGTTAACGTAGATTGTTTGTTAATATGTATATTGTGACACCCTGGTTCTCAAAAACTAGGAGCCATCTAGGAAAAGCGGAAGGTCATATTCGGAATCAGGCACAAGTTACCTATAAAATACTCAATGTTTTGCCGTCAAAATTTTGTTGGCTAGTAAATATAGAAGGTGAGCAACAGTCTATTCGACTTCTAACTTAGTGATTGCCTTAAAAACAAAGCGTATAGTTTAATATTCAGTAGGCTGGGTTATTAACTCTATTTAAAAAACATTAAATCAAGAATAATATAAATAATATAAAATTATAATGATATTTAATATTTTGCAGGTTATGGTATACAATTCTAGTTAAAATCTAGTTACAAGAAATCTTCAGTATTATCAACATATGTACTTGTAATTATAAGAGAACTAGATAAAGTATATATTGCCTTATGAATGCAGAAATATTACATAAAGCAACGGTGTATCTTAAATATATGAAAGATATTGTTTTGTATTGTATACAAACTAAGTTGAGATTTTACGATAATCAAAGAGTTGTTT
The DNA here is from genome assembly GCA_015478945.1 of Trachelipus rathkii. Classification (NCBI taxonomy): domain Eukaryota; kingdom Metazoa; phylum Arthropoda; class Malacostraca; order Isopoda; family Trachelipodidae; genus Trachelipus; species Trachelipus rathkii. The sequence goes on from JABUQX010006008.1 coordinate 23,403, forward strand.
TGAAGGATTAAAATATTTCTATAGTTAAGATGTTCTAAACTTTGATTCATCTAGACGATCACAAGTTCAAGATCAGGATTCATACGAGATTATACGGCTTGATGTTAGAACTAGACTATAGTTAACTATGAATCATTAATGCTAGAATACTAAAACTAGAGCAACTCTTAAGCTAATCCAATGATGGCAATTATATGAAAATTATGTAATATTTAATAGTTAAAAATATCTAAAGTGAAATGAAAGGTTAACTTAAAGATTCCTTGTTGGAGGGAAAAAGAGAATTTAGTGACGAAAATATAATTAAACATGAAGTAGGGAAGACTAAAAGAACACAGAAGAGTTAAGGAAAGGCTAAGAGAACTACAGGAAGTATAGTAGAAGAACTGCGACAGAGTCGGTCTCAAGGTAAGCATGTAACAAGGGTGTTACGGCTCGACAACAAAACAACAATAGGAAAGGTGACAGCCCTAGGAGCTCCTATAGGATCCTTTTCACAACTAATCAGTTAATACACAAATAGGCTAGTAAATAGACACTTAACCAGGATCGCTTAAATTAACCCAATACAAACTAACACAACCTCAATAGTCAGTGAGACGGCCGATACCTTACAGTACTCCCTAGAGATTGATGAGGTAGAGGACAGTACCAAGGATACTTTGGGTGCCCGAATGGGCTGCCATAGTCTCGAAGGTGCCGGGCTGAGCGGGAAAGAACATGAATGGAGGGGTACTTTGATGGTATCGCGTCGTAAGGCGACTTTTTAGGTTGAGTGCCATCGATGAGTCGGAAGATTGAGGTTATGGATACGGAAAGGAGTAACCGAGGGGAAAGGTATAGACGTCAGGAAGAGTTGAAACTGAGGTAACGAAGGAGAAGAACCCGGGGACGGTAGGTTCAGGAACCGGAGTAGTGAGAATACAGGAAAAAAACCTGGGAGGAGGAAAATGATAAACTCATCAGACATTTTGATTCCAAGTGCAGCTTCGATCGATCAATAGATGAACTATCTCTTACACTGTCGTTGCGTAAATGAATTTTGATGAACGTCGCAGACTGGAAAGGGACCTTCGTCTTGGGCTGAAAGGCCTTTTATGCATCAATAGATAAAACATGAGACAGAAGTAAGGTCAAAGAGATAGTAAGATGATTGCTTGTAGACGAGTCGAGTGGCTTTCATAGGAAGCACATTTCATTCCAACCGAAGAAAGTAGGAAGAAGGATGACAGAAGAGGACTGCTGCGCAAGTAATCAACAGGGACGAAAGGGTGTTCCATAACCAGCTCTGCAGAGTGCAGTTGGAGATCTGATTTAAGGGAGGACCGAATTCCTAAGAGAACTAAAGGCAACGCTTCAATCCAATTCTCATGTTCCATGGCACAAGCAAGGGATGACTTTTAATGACGTTGGAACGTTTTCGATAATTCGTGTCGAGCAGATGGTAGCTGGTGGTGCGCACTCGAGAAGTGCTAAGGCAAGAAGGTCTTTTGAGAAAAGAAAATGACTCCGAATGTCTGCATTGATCGGTTGGTGGACGGTGGACCAGGCAGCACAAAACGGAGGATCCAATGAACGACAAAGCTTAGACAAGGTCTAGTTGATATCGGAAGTGAATAAGCTTCCGCACCATAGGAAAGCGATGTGCAGGTGAGGAGATAAGAAAATCCCTCTGAAAGGAGGAAGCGGCCCGACAAGGTCAATATGAACTTTTGAGAGAGTCCGAAGGAGGTAAGGAAGCTTTCTGAGAGGAGCTTTGGTCGTGTTTATGGACCTGTTTTTTGGCAGAAACAGCAGGGTCAATGTTACAAAGTTGATGCAGGCAACCAAACTAAGAATATTAACTTTGTGAAGCCTTTACTCAGGATATGATAAAGAATGCAAAGAAAGAAATACAAGTTTTAAACGAAAAGATGGACTAAAGGGAAGGATAAATGTAAAGGTACAAAGAACAGGTTGGAACAATCCGGAAGCGTTAATTGTCAAAGCTGGAGAGATGTGTCTTTGAGAGCGTAATACTTCCGATTTCCTGAGCCTCGACAAAGACTTCGGTAATTAGAGATGTAAAGTGGTGGAGATAGAATCCAACATGATTCCTGAGAGCATCCGCATTATCGTTTGTTCTCACTGAAATGTGCCTTATAATCATAGACAAGTAAGCTGGGACGATTGTAAACTCCATTATGTTCGAGCTTCATGGGATTGATGAACGTTCATATCGTGATTAATGGGAAAAATTATGCGGTTTGTGGATCGGTCCAGCACTGGAATTCGCCGATTCCAGAAATACCTAAAATGCTGATCGCTGTATGGAGGAGCTCACGGCTGAATGGTACTATACGGGTCTCAGCCGTTGGAAGTTTTTAGAGAAAAGCAAGGGGAGACCAATGGCCTCGTTTTGAACTGCTGTAGCACTCCCTTATCAATTGATGCCACCGGCGTATCGAACGTCGGTAGCGTCCTCTTAGGATGCATATAGGAGAGAACGTTGCAAAAGCAATTTTTTCCGGGCATACAATAGCTCAGAGTTTCGGCGTCCATAGGATATTCTGGTGGACACCCTTCGTTCTTGGGCTTAATAAGAGAGATAGTGGTAAGTAAAGGCGTGCCCGTGGTGATCCGTATGTAAACACATTTAGTCATTACTCAAAACGTTCAAGGTTTCGCGCAGTAATTCTGGGGAATGGGAAATCACGATTGCAAACACAGGTGTATTCGAAAGGTGTTTTGCCTTCTGGCTGTAACAGTGTGGCTAAATGTCAAAGAGGACACCTCAAAGACACATTTATCCAGCATTTATTCGTGATTACCATAGTATATTAGACGAAGACACTTTGAGATGGTGCTTCATGCTCCTCACTGCTGAAGTATCTCAGCTATAGAATATCGTCATACAAGTATATCCAACAAAAGGGTAGGCCTCGAGTAGTGTCTATGAAGCTGTGGTAACGTTTGGGCGGTCATTCCTTAATCCGTGTCTTTGGGATATCCTGAGCAGCCACCGGGATTTGATGAAATGCTCTCACTAAGTCGATTTTGGAGAAAATAGTGTAGCCATGAATATTAGAGTTGAAACTCTGGATGTGCGGGACAGGGTACCGATCTGGGACAGTAACACCATTAAGGGCACGGTAGTCTGAGCACGGACGCCAATGCAGAGAGTTTGGTTTAAGGACCAAATGAAGAGGGGATGCCCAAGCAGATTTAGAAGAGGACAATCCTAATTCAAGCATACATGCTGAATTCTGCACGTGCCGCTCGAAGTCTGTCAGGAGCGAGACTAGCACAAGCAGAAACTGGAGGTCCTGTCGTTTCAATAATTGATGTTGCACATATGTTTGACAGTGCGAGTAGAGTAAGAACAGGAAAGAAGATCAGGAAATCAGGGGGGGGTGAACCGAACCTATATTAGAACAAGGTTAGAAATGTAGAATTGACAAACGGACATGGAACTAACGTGAAAAACTTGAGAACAGCCAAGCACTTTTAGGTCGGTATTTCGCGTGAGCAACGTACGATTGCTAGATAAACAATGAGTTGAAGTGGCTCTAAGGAATTCGCCATGGAGGGTATGACATCTGCAAGCATGCAATATACACGAAAACTCTGGCGAGGCCATCGAGGGAAAGACCGTTCAGTCATAGATCCTAATGGACGTGACCATTTGCTGCAGGAGGTAGTGTCAGTTAGGAGAAGAGGAAATTTGAAGACGATGGCTGGTATTAAGATATTCCGCCACGGTGTGACTAGAAACGCTGAGAGTAGTGATCGGTATAATCAGCCTTGAGTTTGTTCACTGTGCCAATCTCACTGCTGATTTCCTCCCTTGATTGCTTACGAGTTCCTCAGTTGGTAATATTTGGGTATTAAGCAGGATGAATTAGTGCACGAAATGGGTGCACCTTTATTAGCAGAGGCACTAAAACTCTGTGAAAGAAACAGACTGGTCGAGGACATCCTGAGGATATGTTTGGTGATAGGACGAGGAGAGATGCACGAGGTCTTGCGGGGCGAGAATGGACGCTGAAAATTTGATGGACGTTGCTGGGGTGTAAGACGTCTGTTGCCGTTTTATCAGGGTTTGAGGTAGCTGCCATTGAACGCCATTGTCTCCTCCAGTCTACTCACCTCTGTGTACGGAAAATATATTTTGCATATTGGATATTTGCAAATTCATGCTCAGTTGCTGGTTTAGCACTCGTGAATTTCTGAGTTAGTTGCTATCACATATGGAAGTGGGTGATTGTAGTTTAAGTTGTGGGTGGTGTTGAAAACCAGAGGCTACGGCTGAACCAGTAGAAGACGCGAAAAGAGTGGTCAGCTTTGGGGGTATGATGGCTCCATTTGACCGTACTCTTCTAGAGTGGAATCTAGGGTTTGATTAACGCCATTAAACGCGTCGTTTGAGAGAAGACGTTGGAGCCCAGAGCTCGAGGAACATTGCCTGACTATCAGCACTGGGATTGGGGTCATTACGCAAGACCAGCATCCACTGCATAAGCTGGGATCTCTTGCAGTCCCCCAGTACTTCCCCAGAAATCAATTGTTTGAGTTTCTCTTCTTTGGGTATCTCGAAGCGTTCAACAAGGATGTCTTCTAGAGTCTGAAAAGGATTCTCCGCAGACAATATATTAGGGAGAGCGTCCTGCAACTGCTCCAGGACAGAGTTAGGCAGAGCTGCTATAGTAGCAGCATACTTCGAATGGAAAACGAAGTAGAAATACAGATTTAACAAATGGTAAACATAAATATCTTGGCTTACCAATGAGTTTATATTTGGCAGAATCTGGCATATAATTGAACATTTTGTACAGAAAGGAGGAAGAAATTGAGAGGGTCGAGATGACGAACTGAAGACTGAGAGCAGTTTGAGAAGGGTCAATTTGAGGAATTGAAGATTGAACAGGATGTTGCAAAGGATTGAATTGGGGAAACGAAAAACATTGAGAATAGGAAAATAAAGAAGAAGGAAGTGATATGAGAGAAGCAGAAGAATAAAATAATTACAAACGAATAGGCATGAGTAGAAAGAGGAGAATGATAGTTTAAGGAAAGTGAAAGTCAGTAAGCTTGAGAGTGGAAGGAAGTATAGAGGGAAAGAATGTAGTAGTAGTCATGTTCGACAGTGGTGATAGGTAGTTTGTTGATGACACATATGATGAGGTGTCTCAGTATGAAGAAAGACAGGGATAGTGTAAGATCATGGATTGTGTGTCATTCATGATTGAAGAAGAACAAGCATATATAAATTAGAAGTTATCACAAAGATTATATAGTTAGCACCCCAGATAAAATCACGAGGTGAAATTACTAATACAAGATACAATACATTAAATAATGTGATATAACAGATAAAAGGCAAAGAGTGTGTTTATATTTATCGTTAAGATTTGTTTTGTATTGTTCTAAACAACCTGTTTAGATTTATAACGATATAACAAAGAGTTGTCGGATAAATATATTATAGTTAAATTTTTATAAACTCTGATTTCATCTAGAGATCACAAGTATAGAAATCCAGGTTTCATACGAGATCATACAGGCTTGATGATAAGAAACTAGACTATAGTTAACTAGAATCATATAAATGCTAGAATCATACTAAAAACTAGAGACACTTCCTTCGGCTAATCCAATGGTCCAATTATATGAAAATTATGGTAATATTTAATAGTTAAAAATATTTAAAGTAAATAAAGTATCTATGCTTTTCCTTGTCTGGGGAAGAAAGAATATTAGTAAGAATAATTAACATGAAAGTAAGGAAGATAAAAAGAACTACAGAACAGTTTAAAAGGAAGGGCTAATAGAGTACTACAAAAAGTTATAGTAGATAGAATGCGAACAGAGTGGTCTCAGCGGTAAGCAGTAATAGGGTATTACGGTCGACAACATAAACACAACAATAGGAATGGTTGGGCAACGCTTAGGGGATACTATAGGATACTTTTACCTAATCAAGTTAAACAAAAATAGCTAGTTTAAAGAATCACTACACAGGATCTTAAGATACCGTCATACAACACAACCACAATCTCTCAACAAAGTATGAGGGCGAATCCCTAACAATATAATATTAATATTTATATTATACTATTATATATATATATATATTATAATATATAATATATAATATTATAATAAATATATATATATATAATATATATACTATATAATATATATAACTATATATATATATATATATTTTATTATATAATATATATATATAATTAATATAATATACATATTAATATATGCATTTCTCTCTTTCTCATTTCTTCACTTCAGTCTTTGCTCAGAGATGGGGTAAGGTGACTGTACAGATCGAAAAGAAAGAGCAGTAGGAGAAAGGAAAACGTCGAAAGAAAGCAGCTTAACCGCCTCTGTACATTATTATGAAGACTCGTCACAGACCAGAAAATCACATCTTAGAGCATCAATGGGACGGACGGACTCATATGGGTAAATCGTCAATGTAAGGGGTATATCCTGGCCAGGATGGGCACAACCATGCCCAACGAAAACCCCAGCCATTTCTGCCTATCATGCACCTTTATTCTCGACTCTGACAAACTTAATTTCTCTCCTTCAGACATTGTTCACCGACTCAAGTCACTTTCTCTTGCGTTTCACAGACGTTCGGTTCAACACACTCACCCTATAGACATCCGATTTACCAATACTACGTTCATTCATCCTTTCACATGACTAAACATCTCAACTACTTTCATTTATTCTCTCATTTACCCTTTCGTCCACGACACCACTCTCTAATACGTTCATTCTGCATCATTTTATCAATTATTTCACACCTAGCACCCTAGAATTTGTCTAACTGAACATTGAACTTTAAGATCTATACTTTTATACCACATCAAAAATTAAGCTACATAAATAACACAGGTAAATTTATTGAATACAAGCATTACCTCTAATTTTTACAATGTCCCAAGATTTAATCTGCGACCAGACCTTCCTGCCAATTACTAATTTCCTACTACACTCTGCATCGTCGTTCCCTTCTCATCCAACATATACCCTAAATAATTTAAAGTCAGATCCTTGTTCTAGCTTGCTCACCATTAATCATACTTCAACTGAGGGTGTCTCACTCAGACCATACCTTACTTATATCCATCGTTTACTTTCAGCCCTCTTGTCCCACCGCTGCCAAATTCTACTCTATCATATCGTCTAAAGCGCTTCTTCAGATTCGCCACTACATAACCAAATCATCCGCAATATAATTATGGGTAGGAACACTCCAGTATACTCCATTCTCACACATTCTAAACATACCTTCAGCTGTCCATCCCCCACCTAATCTTATAACCCATCATATACAATTGAGTAACACAAGAGACTAACACCACCCTGTCTTACTCCGCTATTAATCCTAAACCAATCACTATTGACACAATTTATTTTATATATACTATATAATATCTTCTTAATTATATATATATATATATATAATATTAAGTATATAATATATATATATATAATATATATAATTATATATATATATATATATTTAATATTATATATATATCAGTATATATATATTATATATAATATATATTATATTATATATATAATATATAATATAATAATTAATAATATATATATAATTAATATATATAATATTTATTATATAATATTATATATATTATAAAATATATATATATTATATATATATTGTAGTTATATATTATATTATTAATATTATATATTATATATAGTATAAAATACAATATTATATTATATATAATATATATATTATATATATATATATATATATACTATATTTAATATATAATTATATTATTATATACTATAATTATCTATAGTTATTATATTATAATACATATATATAGGTCTATATATATACGGTATATATATATGATATATTATATATAACTATATATAGTTATATATGTATATATATAATATTATATTATATAAAATATATTATATATATTTATATATAATATATATAACTATATATTTCTTTTTTCTTTTATTACTTTATTTTTTCCCAGAATTGGGAGTGAAGTGGTACAAGTTATCAGGAAAGACAAGCAGTAGGATACATGATCGAAAGTGAAAGGAAAGCCGCCTTACACGCCTCTGTCTATGTAGTTATAAGACTCGTCGCATCAGAAAATCCCGCCAGCACCTCTTGAAAGGCTTTATGGACGCGATCGGGTCCTAACTTGGTAAATTGTCAAGTGTAGGGTCTCCTGGCACAAGTGGTCACAACATTACCCTTAAACAACACCCCGCATTCTTCCTATATGCATTCTTCTCGCATCTGCCAAATTCACATTTCTCTCTACTGGCAAACATTCTTTCTGATCATCAGTTTTTTCTTCGCTCTCACAACCTGGTTCGGTTCCAACACAGCACCACTAATCATTCATTATACAACCGATTACCATTCATCCTTTGCACATGACAAAAAATCTCTATGCACTCTCCCTTATTCTCACATCGCTTTTTACCACACCAATCTCTATCTGTTATATCTCATTTTATCAATTCTTTACACTAGCGCACATAAGATTGTAATCTGAAACATTGACTTTAGATTATATTCTTATTCAGACCATAGTCTCGCTACTATACAATAACACTGGTAAAACATACCCTCATGCAAACTAGCGCACTCTAGACTTTTAGTCTTTTAACTCTCAACAGATTTAATTTGCCACAGCCTCTACATTCACGAACTTTCTACTATTCTGCATCTTTCCGTTCCCTTTTATCAACATTACAATATTTAAACTCATTGACGACTGTTCCAAATGCTCAAATCTATCTAACTTAAAATGAGGCTTCCTCCTAAAATATTACCTTACTCTTCTACGTTTATCTTTTCAGGCCCCTCTTTTTCAATACCTGCTAAATCTCATACATCTTTCTCAACTCTCTTCAGATTCAGCCACACAGAAGCAAATCATGCGCATTAATAGATGGGCACCTCCACCATCGATCTCTTTCTCATCATTCTGACATTCCTGCACCCACGTCTAATTCTTTACATAACCCATATACAATTGAATTACCAAGGGACTAAACATCCCTGCTCACTCGCTTTTTATTAACAATCCTTGATCACATTTATTTTCAAAATTTCATACTATACATACTATTGATTCCATCAGAAGCCTCACCACACGCAATTTATTAACACCTGCCTTAGAGCTTCCGTATTAATCCTATCATACGTCTTTTGCAAATATAAAACCTATATAGAATTTATTCTTCTTCTCCGATCATTTCTCATTCATTTGATTGATTGTTAAGATTTGATCAAACTATTATCTACGACTAATGACACTGTTTTCAGCATAGTCTCAGTATGAGACTTCTTTTGCTAAATACAAGCATATTTTCCTTATTAACCATTAAACTAATTTTATATTCTACGAGTTCCCTTATTCACTTACTATAAGGGTCTGATTATGCTTCCTCCAATACTCTGATATACCTCATAACTTTATTACCCTATACTTCCAACATCAATCATATCACCATGCTCACTCCGTTTTTGATCATTTCAGCCAGTATGTTCTTATACATTCAGATGTTCCTTCGACTTTTCTCAACTTACCATTACTCCTTTGATAATGACTCATCTAAAAATAGCCTATTCTTTTGCCCTATCAACCCACACATTCATATCATTTCATTATGTTAATATTATACGGATTCTCAGTGTGTCTTTCCTCACTCCTCACATCACTTCGTAAATTAAAAAGCAAAATCCCATTTTATTCTAGAGGTCTTATTCTCATCTTAAACCATTTCGAGCTTCCTTCCAGAGAGCTATTCCTTTCCTTCTAAGTCCATCTCTTATTCTTACCAACCTTTCATATTCTTTTTCTCCTATGTATCACTTTTGTATCTTCTTTTCTCCTGGTATATTACAAAATATTCCTTTTGAATTCATCAATGGTCTTTAAGTAATTTAATTCACGCTTCTTTTTTACTTTTAACCGCATGCATCACTTCTTCATCAATACTGTAACATTCTAATTCATACTTACACATCTCACATATTCTTTGCATGCTAACAAGTGCTTCCTTGCATTGCTCCAGGATTTGTTAGTTTTCAACTTGTTAAATTCAACTGATTTATTGCGAGTGTTAGATACTTATCCTTATTACTTGTTATGTTAATAAAATAATAATAATAATAATATAATTATTAATATAATCAATAATAATAATAATAATAATATAAAATAAATATAATAATAATAATATTAAATATAATAATAATATCGAAGTAAAATAAAGGAAAAAATAAAAATACCATCTAAAAACTCACGTTTGTGAGTAACTTTCAGTAGCTTTAATGTCCTTATATTGAAAAGATTCCATTAAGGCACGAGAGAGACTGAGATTACTTCAATAAATCTTTTGAATGGTATCAATTCATGGCATTTTCTTAGGAAGATTTTCAAGGGGCATGTTGCAATGTCAGCGATATAAGATTAATCTGATTATAGATATAATTATATATATATATGTATATATATATATTATTAATATATATTATTTATATAATATATATATATACTATATATAATATCTATTATATATATAATATATAATTATATATTAATATAATATAATTAGTTAAGGTATATATTATTATATATATATTATATATATATATATATATATATATTTACTATATTATTATATTATATATATATTATATATTTTATATATATTATATTATTATTAATATATATATATATATATATATATTATTTTAATTATAATATGGTTGCGTGTTGTTTTATGTGTTAATGTATAGTAGTGAAACTACAGTCTGGAATAAGAGGTTTAGATCTAATTTGTGTTCAGATGGAAATATTAGGGGCGTGTTATGGTGTGAAAAGATTGATAACATAGGAATTTGATGTGTGGTGTGAAAGAGTAAATGTAGATAAACGAGTATATTAAATGGTTTGGTCTATGGAAGTGGGGTGGATGAGAGTCGTTGAATTTTTTGGTGAGTATGATTCCATTTAGTTTTGCACAGGGGAGAGGGGATATGGGTGGTGACGCGAGGTTGGATTTTTCCTGGTTTTAATCTGGTATTATGATTCTTTTTTAGTGTGGAAATAGTTAAAGAAGGATTTTTGAAGATATTTGTACTGAATAATATAGCGGTGGGTCCAAAGTGTGGAGAGTACCAGATCTTGTCGGGCGGAATGGGGAGTTTTTTTTAGGTATTGATAGTTATTATTTTCTCTGTAAAAAATGAGAGGTTGGGGTTGATTTCTAATTGCGTTTTTTTTAAGTTTGCGTATTATTTTTCTATTATTTGCGTGGGTAGGTTAGTTGGAGATATTGAAATAGTGTTGTAAAGCATATTACAGTCTGTTTTGGGAAAGGAGATTACATTTTGTTTCTTAGTATGTTTGTTCAAATTTATTGAAAAGAACATCAATTAAGGTGTTACTTCTTTCAAAATATGATTCTAGATTCATGTTTGTCAGGTAGTTTTGTGTGTTTAAGGAGTTCATTTGTGCAGTCAGATTTGGAGTATAAGTTTTTTGTTGTCGAATGATATTTCTTTGCTTTATAGGTTACGGATTTCAGGTGTTAATGAGGAGTTGTAGTGTAGTGTTGGTATGTAAAGGTTGGAGGCCTTTTTATACTACTTTGGTGAGATTATCTATGGCTTTATGTAGGGAGTAGGAATTACTAATTTCTAGTGAAGGAAATTTTGATTCGGTGTATTGGGTGAATTTCTGTCAGTTTGTTTTTTTGAAGTCTGTAAAAGTTTAAGTTATTTTGGGGTTGACTATTTTTGTTGTTTTATATGTGATTATTATTGGGACGTGGTCTGATGAGAGTTCAATTTTTCCTTTCCCTGTAGTGTTGGTAAAGAGAGAGATGGAGGGGAGGAAGTGATGTCAGGAGATGTATTGGTTTGTTTTGTTTGGGGAAGGTTGTTGTAGTTTAATATATTTAAGGAATCAAGTTCATCGAGAATGTAAATTCCTCGGTTATCCGAAGGATATTCTCTGTACCAGGCTGTTTGATGGGCGTTGAAGTCGCCTCCTATTATTAAATTGTTTATTGTGTTGATGGGGTTTAAGTTGCGTTTGTAATTCAGATAATATTGAGATGTGGCATGGGGGATGTATATGTTTATTATGTTGTGGGAGATATTATTGATGATAGTAAATGATTTAATGTTAAGGATTGGATCATTTAATAATTTGATAGTTTCGGTTGTGGTGATATGGTTGATATGTTGTTTTTTATTAGTGTTAATAGAGTATTGTTTTCTGGTTGAGTATCAGAGTAAATGGTTATATAATATAATATATATATATATATATATATATATATATATATATATATATATATATATATATATATATATATATATATATATATATATATATATATATATAAACTTTGGTTTATGCTGTTGTAAAAAGCTTGAACACTAACCTCATTTTGGTTAAGGTTTAATTCAATGGTTTGCAGCTCCCCAATTCCATCAGGGATGGAAGTAATTTTATTTGATGATAAATCAACAACATCCAAATGGGGAAGGCCTAATATTGCACGTGGGAATTCTTGAAAATTATTGTAGCTGAAATACAAAAAAAATAAAATTGCAAAGCTATTTATAAAGCGTATTTATTTACGTGTGTCCTAATTTTTAATTCTTACAATTTTTCTATAACATTCCTAGACCTTCCTTCAAATTCTCTTAACATAAATTATCCAAAATGAAAAAAAAAAATATTAAATTAAAAGAATTTTTCATATAACAGGATTCTGAGAGCGAATACTATTTACTGTGATAAATACAAAAAAAAAAAATGGTTGAGAATATTTCCATCTCTTTGGTCTTTCCCTTTCTTATTTATAAGTTATAGCAATGTCAGACTTTACTTTTAAAGTAAATGATGAGAGTTTTATTAGTAACTATATGTTGCTTACATTCATCTTAATGTTGAGGAATTCTCATTTATTAATAATCTTTAAAATCCTGTTTAATTTTAAAAGAAATGCAAAAAAACTAATCTTTAGTGTAGTTTAGTTATAAACTATAAACTTTATTTATAAAATAGCTATATATTATATAGTTTAGTTTTAGGATTATTTAAATCTGAATATTTATGACATTTTAAATTTTGGAATTTATTTTATATAAGATCTGGATCAAATTTGGAATACAAAATTATATATATAATATATATATATATATTATATATATATATATATATATATATATATTATATATATATATATATATATATATATATACTATTATATATATATATATTATATATATATTATATTATATATATATCCGTATATATTATATATAATATATATTATATATATATATATATATATATAATATATTATTATATTATATATATATATATATATATATATATATTATATATATATATTATATTATATATACGGTATATATATATATATATATTATATATATATATATATAATATATATATATTATATATATATTATATATATATATATATTAATAATGATAATAATAATAATAATAATAATAATAATAATAATAATAATATAATAATAATAATAATAAATAATAATAATAATAATAATAATAATAATAATAAAATAATAAATATATAATAATAAATAATATAATAATAATAATAATAATAATAATAATAATAATAATAATAATAATAATAATAATAATAATAATAATAATATGAACCTCAAAATAAGAGATTTCAGATGTTTCAAAGAGGAGGAGGAGTCTGGAAGACGATGAAGTTGATTGTTTGACAGAGATAAACTCTCCAATTTAGTTAGTGATCCCAATCCTTCTGGTAAAGACTCTATAATAATAGAAATTAAATTAGTTTAAAGGAGAATGACAATTTTGTGGTATTAAAATTAAAACCAAAACAAATGAAACAATATACAAGTATGACAAATAAATTTAAATTTACAGCATATTGCGAGGTGTTGCTAGTTAGCAATAATTTTATCTGATACATTTCACAGCAGTAATTATTATCATTATTAAATATTTAGAATTGTAATTTAAATAAATAATAGTTCTTACTCCTAGTCTTCAAACATAATTTATAATTTACTAAGAAGAAATTTATCAACTTATAAAAACAGTATAACAGTAACAAGAATATATATATATATATATATATATATAAATATATATATAATATATATATATATATATTATATTATATATATATATATATATAATATATATATATATATATATATATATTATATATATATATATATACTTCAAAATAACCCCTACAAGTAAATTTCACCACCGCTGGGATGTGAACTTTGCCCAAGCAGCGGTGTGAAATTTTACTGTGGGGGTTATTTTTGAATACCTAACACACTGCGTTCAATTTATCAGCAAGTTCTTTATATATATATAATATATATATATATATATATATATATAATATTATATTATATATATATATATATATATATAATATATATATTATATATATATATATAATATATATATATATATTATATTATATATATACCCAATTTGTTGCAATTAACAGCAAGATGTTTTAGATTTGAAAGGGAAGAAAACGATGATGGCAAACACACAAGTTTATTGGAAGAGATATCTAAAGTCCTTAAAACCTTCTCCAGTGCCGACAAATCAGGAAGCTGAAAGTTAAAGTGCATATCTGCTGTTAAAATTATTTTAAAAACATAAATGCATACTTTCAATGATTCCACTTTAATGATGTGATGATAATTTCAATTTCAAATTCAAAACCCTAGAGAACTCAAAAGCTTTTGTGAAGAAAATATTCAATCTTACAATTCTTTATTAACCTACATTGTTTCAGGACTGTTTATAACAAATTATTGAACTTAAATATAAATTTTTCTTACAGTAGTGTTAATATTTTCATACTATGCCTATATGAGTACTTCTACAAATGTTCAATAAAGACTTACCTCAGTTAATTTTCTTTCCGATAAAACCAAGGCACCAGTTTTTTGTGCTGTTTCCATATGTGCTTTTACACCCTTAGATGAGGACTGACCCATTTTGTTTATAAATACGTATGACTTATAAATGGAAAATGAGAAGGTCTTTTGTTTTAACAAATTTTAGTTAAATATTTTGAAGTTGAAAATCATTAACTGAAATAATTAATATAAGGCCAAATAAAACATTAGAAAAAGAAAACTCATTTTAAGTCCCTTTAGCTAAAAAAAATAATAATAATAATAAAATTACCATAATAAAGGCAGTTTTAAGATTGTAATAACTACAGTATGCTTATAAATTTCTCAAATGTATCCCAAATTTTTAACCCAATTTCAAAATGTTCCAAGTATTCATAAAAGCTATACTATGAATAAAAAAAAGTTATTCTCAAATCTATCAAATTGCTGTACAACTATAGCTTATTTTTAGGAGAAATTATTACAACTCAAATAAGCAAAATAAAACTAAATCCTTATTTAAGTTGCTTTGATTCATAATGGCAAAGAAACAAAAGGTATTTAAAAAAAGTTATACAGCATATCAAGTTTCCTCCAGTTGTATGCTAAAATACAAATAAAATAATGCTTAAAAAAAAAAAAAAAACAGCAGCTCCAATGAAAATAGGTACTGAAATATAAATTTGCATTAAAAGCTTGCCAGTGTTGCCAAATATTTATTAACCTTAAAAAACCAGGTCGCATTACAAATAAACATTTATGAAATAATGTACTTTTTAGTAACCTTGGAGCAAAACAATTTTACACCAAAACCATCTCATCCAAATACTCATTCAAGCTTAAGCTAAAAGCATCAAAATTCTGAGTTTTTGAAAACCAATCCCTGTGGTGATGCAGAAGATATTCAACTTGATCTAAATAATTTAAATAGAGAATAAAAGTTTAACTTGGATTAAAAATAGTTTTTAATACCCTCACATATGCTTCTTAAATAGTCAACATAAAAGTGTTAAGCTGACTCTGGTTCCAAATTTCTAATCAAATTTTTTTTTAATATATATATATATATATATAATATATATATATATATATATATATAATATATAATATATATATATATATATATATATATATATTATATATTATATACTATATATACGCGTAATATATATATATATATATATATATAATATATATTATATATATTATTATATATATATATATATATATATATATATATATATATTTTAATATATATATATATATATATACTATTTGTGATACACCGATACCATGGTATCGGTGGTATCAGTTGATTTTTGAAGCATCAGTATTAGTAATTTTGCGAGTAGTAGTATCGGTAGAAGCTTGCCCCTAGAAAATTTTCTTAAACTTAACTTTACTGAACTTAGAAATTTTTTTGAACTTTTGAGATCAAATACTAGATATTTACCAAATTTCTTGGGTGGGCAGATAAGTGGCAAATGAATTTTAATAGTAAAAAGTGTAAGGTTCTTCAAATAGGTTACTCAAATAAAAGTTTTAAGTTTTAACTACCATATGAATGGGGATTTCCTATAGTCTGTGAACCAAGAAAAAGATTTAAGTGTGATTATAAGCAGTAATTTGAAAGTAGCTAATCAGTGTTTGGAATAAAGAAATAAAGCTAATAAGATGCCAGGTATAATAAATCATAATGTCATTTACAAGAGCAAGGAAGTTATAAGTAAACTGTTCAATAGCTATATTAGGAAAGTATTAAGAATATTGTGCACAAGTTTGGGCCCCTTATTTAAGAAAAGATATATATAGATATGCTAGAAAGGGTGCAACGCAGAGCAACAAGGATGATTTCTGAGGGTAAGAGCTATGAGGAGAGGCTAAAGGAGTTAGGAATGTTTTCTGTGGAAAGGCGATTTCTCAGAGGAGACATGATACAAGTCTACAAAATATTTACATAGATCTATTGAAAATACAGAGACCAATAAATTCTTTCTGTAGTAGACCACAGATGGGAGATCAAGAACCACAGTAAGAAAATTAAGAAGGCATGCCAGCTTATTATAAAAAAGCATTCATTCAATAATAGGGTTATTAATTTTTGGAATGGTTTGCCACAGGAGGTTGTTGAGTGACTCAATTGCAACATTTAAGAAAAGATTGGATAGGGATATGGATGGTTTAGATATCATATATATTTTGACAAAGCTAAATTATCAGGTTTTTAGTTACAGCAATTATTAAGGCTAAACTGCATATTATGACTATAACAAAATTATTAAAGCTTGTAGTATGGTTAGCATGCACTTTAGCTATAATTTTTTTTAGTTGTAGACTTTGTGTATACTATGTAAGTTATTGACAAGCCCTAGGGTACTTTGTAGATTTGCATGAGCATGTTTGGTGGTTGGATCTATTAGCTTGACTAGGAGTCTTGATAGGGGGGATGGCTTAATGTCTCTTTATTTCTAATATTCACTCCCCCTATACCAAATTACATTAACTTTTACATTGATCAGTCTTATGTGGGGGACCTTATTAAAGGCTTTGCTGAAGTCTAAATATACATCAACTTTATCTCCTCAGTAAATGCAGTCAGTAATGTATTCCATAAATTCTTAAAGGCTTGTCTGACATGATCTAACCTTTATAAAATCTTGCTGGGAGTCATACAATATCTTTTTATCCAAATATTCCACTACATGATCTTTCAGTAACTTTTCCCAAATTTTTACAACCATATGCCAACTGACCTAAATTCCCAAATTTTGACTACATAGATTTATCTTTTTCTTGTTTAAACTTTATAAAAAGACATTTGGAGCTCATATTGCAAATATATAAATCAAAGGTTGGGCACTAATTCTAAGTAAATTAATTAATAACTGGCTCCCATGAAAAAATTATAGACATTAGGCCAGTTAGACTACAAATTTTGATTAGGCTATCAAATTATAAACCACCCCATTTATACCACACTGTGATAAGTTGTTTCAGTCTCTTATATTATGGTGGTGCTATCTAAATGTATAATAATTAATAACTGGCATACCAGTTTTAAGATATTAAAGGCGTTTCCTTTTTGGTAAGATCATTAATTATTCCAAGATTAGATCGTTTATTTATTACTAGAGAGTAGGGATGCCGAAAGGGGGCCGATATATATCGATATTGATAATTTTTTTTGATAGTATCGAAAAAATAATGATGATATTTTTTTCAGCCGATATATCGATATTTTATTCTCAGTATCGAATCAACGATTTTTTTTTTTTGAGCAGTTTTCTTTTTTCATAAAATAACATTTAAGCAAAGTTTACCCTATTAATAGGGTAAACTTTGATTTAAGCAAAATGTGTGTATTTTTCAGGCGCGATTGAATGATTGGGGCATTTTGTCTGACTCAGGAGGAGGAGGGAAGGAGGTCAGACGATTATACAAAAGTAGAGGCCTGTTGATAAAACTGTAATTAAAATTCCCCAATTATGATAAAAAATACTAAATAAAACAAATTAAATAAATATTATATGATAAAAAATTACATTTATTAAAAATATTAAAAATGAAATACAAATATAAATCCCCATAACACATATTATTGAAGAGTTAGAAATATAAATGATCGTCCTTTACACAACGAAACTTGACGAAACAAACACCACAAAAACATGGCAACATTATCAACACTGAAGGCTTTTAGTTTAAGCACACAACATTTGTTAGGCTGGCGTTTTCACCGCCGAAGCCAGCGAGACGACTGATGTAGATATGGCGGACTGGCAGCCCTCGGTGGGTACGGGTTGGGCTGGCATAGACCAGTACAGTGTGCATCAAAATGACCATAATCGTTTCCCGAAATTCAGGAACGCCGTCTTGCGGCACACCAGTTCTAAAATTTCGTTTCTTCTGCAACCCGTTATGCCGCACTTACCTAACCGAGGCCCGTCGCCAGGAATTTTTTAGGGGGTTACAATTTCAAAATGAGTTAAACTTATATTATTATATATGTATATATATATATATATATTTGTATTTGTAAATTAGACATATATAATACATAATATAACTATAATATATATAATATTATATAATATATAATATAATATCTAATTATATATATATCATAATACTATACTTATATATATATGTAATACCATGTATCATACAGTTTATATATATTATAATTTTTTCTTAACAAGCGAATAAACACACATCACATACTGACAATCACTCACGACAGAGGGGCTCACGGGTGGGGAGACAGCCCTATCAAAGGGAGGAAGGTATGTAATTTTAAATACCTCTGACATCACTCACTATTAACCATTTAAGCGGGTCCGACTAATACGAAGCATAAACGATTCGAGGGACAGGAGCAGCGCAGGCAAAGCCCGCGCCCAAAGGGAGGAGAATAAGCTCACATTCTCCAATCCGAACCAGTTTGCGATACCTGGGACCTCAGCTTTGTTGGGCGAGAGTGCTCTAGTAACACTGACGAGCTATCGGGCGCTTTTTTTTATATAATAAATAAATAATTTAAAAAAAACTATATATATATTATATACATACATACACATATATAACACATATATATACAAATATACACCATATATACATACATATACATACATATATATATATATATATTATATATATATTAATATATTATATATTATATATTATATATATATATATATATATATATATTATAATATATATACAATATATTATTATTATATATATATTATATATATATATATATATATATATATATATATATATTAATTATAATATATATATATATACATAATACATACATATACACATACACATATATATATACATATATATACTATACATATCATATTAAAAATATATATTTCAATAGCTAAACATACATTATATATATATATATATATAATAATATATATATATATATATATATATAATATAATGCAAATTTTGCTGAGTAAACACAATATTTAAATACTTATACCCCTCCATTCACCCTACTATCCATATATAAAAATCGGAAATAAGGATAACTCTCTTTTATTCTAAGTAAATTCGTAAAATTGTTATGATATTTAATACTAATATGATATTCAATGATAAACTATTATTAGACTGTTTATTTTATCGTGAATGTAGTTTACACAAGTTAGTTTGCAATTATCAAAAAATACTAAGTATTATTTTTAAAATATATCATATATTATATTATTTACCTTTTCGTAAGTAAATAAAATATTATCTACATAAAATTACGAAAACTAATTATATGAAGCCCATTAATAGATGCTGTCTTCATAGATAGTTTCCAGTTTGATGGAAATATAAGTTTCTGTCCATATTCTTTTCTTAATAAGAACTTTTTGAATTTAATTTTTGGAGACGAACACAGTCAAAAACAAACGGCAACCAAGCGTCTCTCAAGAATCCGTTGCACTAGAAATATTAAAGCGAGGAAAAAGCTAGAAAGATCATTTAGGAAGTAAGAAACCTCCTGTCAATAAAAACAAATATTAATAGTTGAATAAAGGAGTTATTGTCAAAATAATGAGTTAATGCGCTAAATATAATGAGTTATTTGTCAATATGACAATGAGTTATTTAGAATAGTAATAATGTAATAATAATAAATATATAATATAATAATTAAATAATTACTTCTAATAATAAAATATTAAATATAATTAATAATAACAATATAATGATATAATAATATAAATAATATTAAGACTAGTTAAATAATCAGTATTCAATAAAATAATAGTAATAATAATAAATAAATTAATAATAATAAGCTAAATAAATAATAATATAATAATATTATATAATAATCAATAATTAATATAATAATAATAATAATAATAAAATTAATAAAATAATATATGAAAAATATCTTCATTATTCTAATAACATCACACAGATAATCAAACTCTTTGTATGAATAAAATATAATATAAGATAATGTATGAATAAAATAATAATTTAATGATTAAATCAAACACCAAAAAAATATGTAATAATAATATACACTATAAAATAAAAATAGACAAGAATGAAAATAATAATATTAATAATAGATAATAATAATAATAATGATAAAAATAATAATAATACATAATAATTAATAATAATAAATCAATGATTACAAGTTAATAATAATAATATAATAATATAATATACATAATGATTACAGATGCTTGGTTGGTATTAATTTATGGTTTGATGGAATGACATCAATAATAATTTTATTAACATTACCGGGGATAGTAACCAGCAAATCTGTTAATTAATAATACATAAAATAAAAACTAATAATTATATCAACTATGATATATATTAAATATATAATCAATTATAAAAATAATCAGTAATGACTAATAATAAATAATACTAATAATTAATAATTTAATAATATTAATAGATAATAATAATAATAAATCATAATACTAATCATAATAATAATAGTATTATAATGTTATCAGTTATCTATAATAATATATACAATAATAATAATCAATGATAATAATAATAACTAATAAGATATCAAATAGAAATTTATAATGCGGCCAATAGTAATAATTAATAATAATAATTTAATAATGCATAATATATACCTTAATTTATAATTAATGAATTAATAATATATTAGTAAATAATAATAATAAATATAAAATATAATCAAATAAATTAATGCAATAATAAAAAGATAGTATAAAAAAATAAAATAATAAATTAATAATGTAATAATACTAATATCATGATTAATAAATAAATCCATATATAATAACATCAATGAACAGATCGATAAGATCAATATTAATTAATAATAAATATATAATAATATACACTAAATAATAACTAATATTATAATAATACAAATAATATTAATAATAATAATAATGACAAATAATATATATATAATAATACATGATTATTAATAATATAATTAATAATAATATAAATAATTAATAATTAATAATTTATAATGAACTAATAACTATAATAATAGATATAATAATAATATCAACACTAATTAATTAATAAAATAATCTAATTAAAGTAAGTGTAATGATGATATTCAGTATATCAAGCTAATTAAGGACAGACAACAAAATAAGATAAAAAGAACAGAGTGCTACAAATATATATAAAATAACTAATATAGAAATAATTATAATATAATATCTAAAATATAATAATAATCGTACATGAATAATCAAAGTGAATATGAATTAATAATAATAATAGATTAATAATAATAAAAATGGTCGAATACTGATTAAAATGATATGATGACTGGATGATGATTACCATTAATTAATATTAGTGAGGTATACATACACACTTATCACGATGAGTAATTCAATGGATCATATGCTTGTCTCAGCATCATCGAGTAGCCGATCATGTATATCATAACTTTATTTTATGGTCTGTTTTAATTTTCAAATTAATCTGAAATTTTACATCACTGTCTGATTCATCATATTCTTATTATCAAAGCGCCTGCTGTGATTCTTCCTACTTTAAGCAGATGAATATCATGAAAGTATCGTAAACTGAATTTTAAGTCAAAGTCATTATCATCGTATAATTATCAGATGCGCCATCTAGCTATTATTATTATAGATGCGGTTCCATTATGCATATCATAACTTATCAGATGCGACATTATGAGCATCATAATGTGAAATGCTCCATCATGAAAATCGAATCATCGTATGTTTGTACGTGAATACTTGTATTTGCTATCATGATATTATAAATACAGAGTTCATGATTCATTGGATTCATTCAAATAATTTTATCATCTAACTTGGCCACATGATAGTTTAGTACACATTTTTGAATGTTTTCATAATGAAATCATTAACGATCTAAAATGCGCCGCATAAAAATAAAAGTTTATTCTAAATTCATTCATCAGGAATAATAACTGCTCATCACAGCTTATACGATGAGCCATCATGATGAATACTAACTTTTTATTTTCATCAAAAATCAAAACACATATTTCAATTAAAGCAGTCTGACTAGGGTTTGGCCACGCTACCAGGTTGCGGTGCTGTGCGGTGGTGCGTGCGTGCATGAGGTCGGAGCATTGAACTAGGTGCTGTGCGTGAGGCAATTGAGAGATGATTATTGTGCGCGTTGCGGTCGTGCGTGCGGTGGTGCGTGCGGGTCAGGTGGGTGCGGTGCGGTGCGGTGCGGTGTGGTGTGGTGGGTGCTATGTGTGCAAAAGAGAAGTGCGGATTGCGGTGCGGTGCGGTGGCGGTGTGAATGCGGTGCGGTTGCGTGCGTGGTTGCGCATTACCAGCCCTGTGTGTGGTGTGGTGCGTGCTTGGTGCGTGGAGCCGTTGAAAATGAAAGCCAGTACATAGATGTTGGGTGCCGATGAGCGCTGAAATCCGAAGTGGCTGATCACAACACTAGTTGATGCTATAAGCCATTAAACATTTGGATAGATCTGCTCCCATAGATTTCAACAAAAAGTAAAAATAAATAAATTATATTTATATATCATAACTATATTAAGTACATAAGAAGTATCTTCTATATAGAAATATTAATTAATTTATTTAAAAAATTTATATTTCTAAGAAATGCTGCTAAAAAAAAAAAAAAAAAAAAAAAAAAAAAAGCAATTTAAAGAAACTTGTCCCCTTTCAATAAAAACATAAAATAGAACAGATAAAAACAAGAGTAAAAAGTATTACCAAACAAAGAAATAAAATGCATAATATAAACATACACCAAAACGACAAAACTAGTTGCCAATGAACTTTCATCCCGCCATTCCCTTTAATCACAGATTTCACTCAAGTTTCTAAATTCAAGACAAGGTATTAGGGATCTTAATTTCCGAATAATATAATAGAATATAATGAAAAACTAATAATATAATATTACTAATAATAATGATAATATAAAATATAATAATAATAATTATAAATTATTATACTCTTTTCTTTGGTCATACATACTTTATTATTATTATTATATATATGTATTTATATTATTATTATTAGTATTATTATTATTATTATTATATATTATTATTCATTATTTATCTATATTATTACTATTATTTATATTATGTATTATTAATATTATTATATTATTCTTATATTTATATTATTATTATTAATTATTGATTAATTTATTATTATTATTTATTATATTTATTATTTATTATTTGTTATTTATTATTTATTTTATTTTATTCTTTTATTATTATATTATTCTATATTTATATCATTATTGAATCAATATACTGCGTTTTTCTTTGAAATTTAGCTACTTGTTCAATTATTATTATTACTTAATTATTATTATCATTTTTATTACTTTATAATTATTATTTATTATTATATTATTATTGATTATTAATATTATATTTGCATTATTATTATATTATTATATTATATATTAATTATTATTATATTATTATTTATTTTATTATCTATTATTATTATATATCTATAATATTATTATTATAATTGATTATTATTATTATTATATTATATTTATTATATCTTATGTATTAATTATTTATTCTATTATTATTATTATAAACTATAAAAACTATTTGATTAATAGTATGATTAATATTATTATATTATTATTATTATTAATTATATTATTTTATTTATATATTCTATATTATTATATTATTATATTACTTACTATTATTTTATTATTACTTATTATTATTATGATTTATTACTTATTATTACATTTTGTATTATATATTAAACAATATATACCGTATTTCTACACATGCTTAATCAGATTCGATCAAAATACTTACATCATCATATATCATTATTACTTATTATAACTTGAAAAATTTCCTTACGTAATTATTATCCTAGTTTTATAGTTATCATATTATAAATTATATTTTCATTAATCATTTAATTATTATTCAAGTAGACTATATTCTTTGTTGGGTAACACTCTGAATTTCCTCTTTTCTTATACCTATAGGATTTAAGGTATAAAAAAGGGCTAATATTTCCTTCCAAACTTACTTGATTTTGCCGTTGTACCAGCGATAATGAATTTATATATTTAACAATCGATATAAAAAAATTGGTGAATATAATATGCTCCGGTTACATAAAGTGAAACTAACCGACATATAAACTAAAAAATAGTTTTATTTATTTCTTTAGTTTGATGAATAACTTTATATTTAGTAGTGAAATTTTTCTGATTTAACGATCTATAGCCCGTCTACGTAAGTGCTTTCTTGCGAATTAACCCCCAAGATATAGTCCAATTAATGTTTTTGTAACTTGATCTTGGTAGCTGGCGTTCAAACAGTCCAGACATATTTGGTGAAATAGCTCGTCATTGGCCTCCTCTGAATATAGCCTCCATGGGTTCTCCGCTAAGATTTAGCTAGAGAGCTTCAAGGGTATATGGACTTTGATGACATCGGCTGCAGTCCCATGATATTCTGCCAATAGTGTGTTTCTGCCTTAGGGTTTCCAATCATATATCCCTCATCTAGTTGCCGTGCTGTGATAGTCCAAAGAATCACTGAAGCCACACAGACAATCGCTTCTCACAGCTGCTTTTTCCGTCCTAGGTCACACCTTTTCGTGAATTCTTGCACTTATGATCTTTTTTCATTTGACGGTCCGATCGAATCAACGCTTGAACCTTCAAACAGCTTGAGGAGAGACTCTTGCAGGTAATGAAGATGTCTTGGAACACCTGTATCAGAGCAGACAAACGTGTTTCATGAGCCTAATTTTATGTTATGTGGGGATATACAATTTACTGAGTTCCAATCCAGAGGTCCATCTGACATTGTTTCTTCCCTACACCTCTGAATCTCATGTCCACTATGAACGAATCCCTTGTAGTGTCTGCGAGATTCTCTGGCGGTCCCAAGACCAATACAACATGAATCAAGTTGGTTAAAGCCACCTTTTGACCCGCATGCAGAAGGACAGTTTGAAAATGCTCTGATAAACTGCTCCGCAATTGATATTAGCTTTCATATTTCGAAGCCACGTATAGGCAATTACTTCTACGCTGCGTGTCCTCTTTGGTGCCCGAGTGATGCCAAGTAGGTATATGAACATGTTCCCGGTAATCAAGTAACTACAACTTTGAGACTCTTCGAGTGAGCATATTGAAGGAGGCGCCAGCAGGTTGACCTGGAAAAAAAAGAAGTTTAAAACAACCTGTCACATTGTGGAAAAAACTTGGCACCTATCTTGACTGTGAAAAAAAGGACTTGGCACCTATCTTGACTGTGGAAAAAAGGCGATTTCACCTATCTTGACTGGAAAAAAACTACTGCTACAATCTAGGTGTGAAAAGCTCGGCTTCTTTTGATAGACCCAAATCTCTGATCAAGTCGTTGAATGTATTCTTGGTTGAAAAATATGTTTTCTCATATTTAGGGTATTCAGTTTAATCTATCATACCAGATATGTCATCATGCTTCTAATTGCTTCTTTCTTCCTAGAATGTGCTCCTTTGTGAGAACGGGTAAAGGGACGCTCAAAAGATGTGTGGTCCCTAGGCAATGATGACGAAGGTCGATTATGATAGCTAGAAAATTATTTTTTGCAAGCTGACGTTTGACGAGTCCACAACAGAAAGAACGCATTGCTGGGTATCAACTTGGCTCTCTCCAAAATTCTTGGATTGCGAACTTCATGCTCCTATTCATCCACTACGGTCAAAGCGAAGAAGAAAATAAAATAATACAAATTACAATATGCTTCACATTCTCCATTATTATTTAGAAAAATATACTACACAAAATTTTTCCTCATCCAACGGCCAAACACTCACCAGCTGCACTTTCTTATATTATAATATATATATTAAATATATCTATTATATTATATGTATATATAATATATATTAATATAGTAATAATAGTATATATTATCTTATATATTAATTATATAATAATAATATTATACTATAAATATTATATATATAACTATACTACGATAACTAAACTAATTATCTAAGCACCACTTATATTATTATATTTATACCATATATATATTTCATTAAAAAATATATATATGTAATTATATACAACGTAACCAAATATATTATTATATAATATATATATTATATATATATATACTATATACTCTCTATTATTATTATAAAAATATATGAATTATAAATATATTATATAATATAATTATATCTAATATTATATATACTAATACTATATATTTTACATGTAATATATATATATTCTAATATTAATAATATATATAAATATTATATAATATATAATATATTAATATATATATATGATAATTATAAGCCTAGGCCTATCTAATTACTATAATTAATACTAAACTATATATAAGTAGGCCTATGTCTTTTGAGACAATTTGATCATATTGAATTCGTCTTTTTTCAAAATTTCGCATTGAGGATGAAGTGAACAATGCCCATTGCTTGTCTTGGTCTGCAACAGGCATGCCAAATATATTCCTTATAGGCCTCGACTTTTTAAACAGATGGTTTTCACAGGTACTTTTGCTTGTCTGCGTATCTTCTAATCACAGCAGACATTAACAAACAGCGTCCTGCCTGATATTCTGCAAATCCTTGAATGAACATATAGTGCTGAGGTCCACTATATCAAAGAACATACAACTTATCTCTCTTTGAATCAGCTACTAGAATAGATTGATTGAACTAATCAATCTACTATATTGAAAAACTTGAGCTTGCGTCTTTATTATTATTTCGTTACCTAAGCTATGCCTTAGAGTTACAAATAAAAATATGTAACGGTATATTGTAAATAAGTAATTAACAAAACTCTCCGAAATGCAAAATGGAGAAATGGGGAAACGGGTGTATTTAGGGTTGAAAACCCCCATTTTGCTGGGAATATCCCTAGAATATTTTTTTGCTTTCCCTGAGCTCAACACTAAAAAAAATGAATATTTAGTCAAGAATCAAAAATAAATAAAGAAAATTTTTTGCCTTTGCTTTGAAAGTTTAATAACTCACTAGAGTTGCAAATACTATACAAATACTAAATATTGTAAATAAATAACTAGTATAGGAGAAAGAAAATCAATAGTATAGTCACTATAGCCTATAGATAGTAATATATAATATATAGTATATATATATAGTATATTACCTATCATAATTAATTAATTTTAATAAGTATTTAATGCTTATTTCATAAATATCTTAATGTAAAAATGGGTATCTATTTATTATATTTATTGATGCAGTGTATTTTACAATATATAGCTATATTATAATTATAATATATATATATTATATATATTATACTATAAATATATATAAAGTAATACGCATCTATATATACCATTATAATATATATATATATAATATATATATATACTTATATAATAATATTCGATAATATAGTATATATATATATATAAAATATAAAATTTATAATATGAATATATATTATAAAATGTTCAAAATATATATATAGATCTAATATATATATATAATACTATATATTTATATATATATTATACGATAATATATCTATATATTATATATAACATATATATATATATTATGTACCTTATTAATATATAATATATATATATTGCATAAAATAAATTTTAGATAAGTGTACACAAAGGTAATAATTAAAGAAAATCACAAGTCGGTGCAGTCTAATAGGAGCAAGTTAAACATTCATTTAGATATTATTATTATTATCAAGTTTCTAATTAATTATTAATTATTATTAATTATTATTATTATTATATATTCATTATTATATATTATATATTATTATTAATTATTATAATTAATTAAATATTAATATTATTATATTATTATTATATACTATCATTATTATTATTATAATTATTATTCTATTATTAACTATATAATATTATCTATATTATTATTAATTTTAAATATATATTATATATAATTATTATATTATTATTATTTAATTATTATTATTATTAATATATTTTTATTATTATTAATAATTATTATATTATTATTTATTATTATTATTATTATTATTATTTATAATTATATTATTATATATTATTATTATTATTATTATATATTTATAATCTATTTATAATTATTTTTATTAGTATTATATTTCTCAGCTATATAATTATTATAATTAATATATTTATTTATTATTATTATTAGTATATTATTAATATTATATAATAATTATTGTTATATTATATTATTATAATTTATTAGATTATATTATTATTATTATAAGTTATTATTAGTATTTATTATTAAATTAATTATTATATTATTATATTATTATTATTTATATTATTTTATTATCTATTATATTTTAATAGTTAATTCTATTATATTATTTAAATTTTAGATATTTATATATATTTTTTTTTAGATATTAACTCTCTATACCTATACTCTTATACTAATTCATATTATTATATAAATCGAACTTTTGAAATTTTTCTTACTACATAATAGGCCATTTGCTTTTTTTTGACTGTTATTGTGTATATTCTCTTAATATTATTATGCATTTTAATATTATGTTTCATTCATTATTTCTCTTTATCTCAATTTGAAACATGCAAATTATTGAATTTACTTTAATCATATTTATTTTCTTATTATCTCTTAAAAACCAGTACCAACTTATTATAGACTGCCTATTCATAGGTATAATAAATATATTATTATATATTATATAAATATATATAAATAATGTATATCATAATTAAGATTTATATTATATTAAAATATTATATATATAATATATATATATATATATAGTTAAATATTAATATTATTATATTATATAATAAATACTCATAAATATATTATTTATACAATACCATAGTCTATAATATAATGATAGTGTAGTTTATGCAAAAAGTATAATACCTAAATACAGAAACTATATTAATATGTTATTTATATAGCTAATTAAATAATAATATATAATTATATATATAATTATAAATATATGTATACGTAAAATATAATAATATATATATAAAAAATATATTATTAATAATAATATTATAATTAATACTATATAAAAAGAATATGATATATATTATATGTATATATATTAAGATATATATATATATTATATAATATATATAATATATAATATATATAATATATATTATATATATATATTATATAATATAGATATATATACTTATTATTATAATATATTATATATTAAATATATATATATAATATAGTATATATTAATCAACTTTAAAAACAAAATTAGCATTAAATTTAAAATATAATTTATAAATTTTGAGATAAATTTTATAAATAATTTATTATTCAAATATTATTTTATAAATTTTTTTTTTTTACAATTATTTTGATAGTTTTGTTTTCTTTCCCTAAACACTAAATAGTAGAGGGTGTGAAACGTAAGTAATTAATTTTTTTTACTTGTTAAAATTATTCAAATTCGCTTTAAGTTAAAATTTTTACAATTACTAATATATAAAATGACAAAAATATAATAATAAATACTGTTATCAGTCAACAAACAAATAAAAATAAAATAATAATAATAAATAAAATAATAATATAATAAAATAAATAAATTATCAATATAATTAATAATAAAAAATAATAATAATAGTAATAAAAATAAAATAATAATAATATAATATAATAATAATATAATAATAATAATATAAAAAGAATACAAACATAATAATAATAATAATAATAATTAATAATTAATAATAATAATATAATAATATCTATAATATAATAAATAAGAATAAAATAAGATAATAAGAATAATAATCAATACATAATAATATAATAATAATAATCAAAATCATAAAGATAATATCAATAATGAATTATATAATAATAATAATATAAATACTAAATAATAATAAAAATAATCAATAATAATAATAAATAATAACTAATAATGAATAATAATACAAATAATAATAATAATAATAATAATAGTATGGTTTACAATATGTCGTGTAGTGTTTAATTTCAAAATAATTGTATGTAAATGAAAAATTAAATTTCAATTTCTACATTTAAAAAAATTTGAATCATAACAAAATAAATCTAAATAAACAATAAACATAAAAATACATTTACGAAAAATTTTCCAGAAATTAGTTAACTTTTGGTTAAAAAAAAAGTCCTTCTCCCTCCTCTCTCCTCATCTCTCCCATCGTCTCGTCTCTATCATCCCTCCTTCACTCTCTCTCTCTCCTCTCCTCCTCTCTTCTCTGTTTTGATTTAGAAGAGATAAAGGACTTTCATCTTTTGGCATATATGCATATATCTACTTTGCGTGGGGAATAGGAGGGAGCAATATATTATATATATATATATTAATACTATATACTATATATATATTATTTTATAATATATATAATCATATATATATATAGTTATAATATACAGATATATAATATACTAATATATTATACTATAGACTTGCTACATATTAAATCGTAATTATATAATTATATATATATAAATAAATAATATAATAATAATATATAAGTATAATATATAATATATATATAATATATATATATATATAATATATATTATATAATATATATATATTATAATATATATATATATATATATATTTATAGTATCTTAATATATATATATTATATATATATATATAATATATATATATTAATATAAAATATATATTATATTATATATAATAAACCAATATAATATATATTTAATAATTATAATATTCCTTTCATTCATAGATGATTAGCTAGTATATATATGTGGGATAGTATATGGTATGAGTATGAGATATATATATATATATATAATTTTATATATATATATACGTATATATGATATGATAATATTATATATATATATATATTATATAATATAGTTATATAGTGTGGTTTGTGTGTGTGTGTGTCGCTGTGGTGTGTGTTAGTGTGTGTTGTGTGTGTGATTCCACAATACTCTCCGACCGACTGCTGCCTTTTTAAAAGTCTCGAGTTCCGACCAGAGCATTAGTCCTCCAGCTCTTGGCCGGTCGGAGACCCAATTTCTAAAGAGGTAATAACTTTTCATAGAAAAAAAAAAATTATTTATTGAAATAATGAGCTTTTAATGAAAATATTTACTTCGCCATAAGCAATTCAAGAGAAATTTCAAAATTGAATATATTTTTGAATTTTTAGTAATAATTTTAAACAAATATAACTCGTATCTTATCTTAGTTAAATAACACAAATAATATGAACATAATGAACCATCTATTGCTAATGGGTTATTTATTCGATAGTATTAAAAGTCTCGAAAACACCAAATGACTATTTACAGTATAGTAATCTTTCAGAAGCCTTTGGATTATGTCTTATTGATTGATCGTATTACAACAAATAATATGAAATCTAGAAAATATAATAAGACTACATAAAACTAAAAATACCATAATAAACTAAATATAAACTGGAATGTAATTTTGGTATCAAGCAACCTATAATCACACATTATAAATCATAATATTATTAAAAATAATATTGTTAAATAGTTTTATATTATGTAAAATATGATCAGTAGTAGTTATTCGAAAACTCAGAGCGTGTTAAAAAACTATATATAGTATAAATATATACATATATAATATATATATATAGTATGGATTATATATATATGGCCAAACTATAGAAGTTACCCGCATGATAAGTCTCGAAAACTAAGATAGTTACAAAAAAACTAATAACATATTATGATCATCAAGCGTATGAAAATTGTATGGAAAAGTAAAAAAGAACATTTCTCTTTGTTAATTATATTCTGTGAAACAGCTATTTATTTTACTCGGATAGGTAGATGAAAACTACTGAAAAGATTATGGAGATCAGCGTATAAAAATTCCTTTTAGGGGGCGTGCGCAGCCGACGTGGGACGAGGGGGACGTTTCCATACTCCCGTAGGAGGGCGGAGGATACCCCCTCGACACCCAAATACCCAAAGAGCGGGTGTTCCGGAGACTCTTCCCGGAGGGGGGAAATAGTCCACCGTGCCGTTCCCCCGAGGCCGAGAGACCCGAACTCTTTCCATCTTTCTGGTTTACCCTTGGAATTTCTTTTAGTTAAAAAAAAAAAATAAACTTTTTAATACTATTTAGCGACAGTTCTAAATATGTTTAGTTTCTTATATCCTATCGGTAGTTTTTTGGAGATTAAATACAAAATATATAAAAAAAAAACTAAATATTATTCTTTTCATTTTCAATACAAATTTCATACGCCTATATTCCATATATGTTATCAGTTATTTTCTTGTACCTTAGTCCTTAGTTTTGAGATATATGCGTGGTAACTCTTTAGTTTCACGCGTATTAATTTATATAATATAAATTATTATTATATATATATATTATATATATTATCATATTTATATATATTATAAGTATATATATATATAGATATATATATATATGTATATAGATATATATTATATATAATATAGTATATATATATATAATGAATATAATATATATAATATATCATATGATATAACTACTATATATATATATTATATAATATATATTATATAATATATATAATAATAATATATAGAAATATATAATATAAAGCTATATTAAATAATTAATTAACCAGACTAGCTCACACACATTAATAAAGAATTAAAAAAAAGCATTATAGGACTTTATTAGCTAAAATAAAACTGACGTTAATTGAAATATAAGGCAAAAATCAATTAAAGGAAATTTCAAATATATTTATTTTTTTGTGTGATTTTAGGTTTGTACTAAGTTCAGTTATTATATATGATTCAGGTAACTGAGGTTGATCTGCAAGTGTCGAAAAGACATTTCTTTTGAGCTCATTTTATTATTCTTTAGTTTACTCTGCTACCTGTATTACATGTTTATAATTTTAGAACAGTCTAATAGAGTTGGAATTTATATATATTGTCTTGAATATATATACATATACACAATTCAATAATTTAATTAATGTATATGAAAATATTATTAACATATTATATAATATATATATATATATATTATATATAGTATAATACTATTATGATAATATATATATAAACACACGTTATATATTATATAATACTATATAAATATATAATATAGATATATTATATATATTATTATATATAATACTATATTATTGTGTTGGTGTTGTGTGTGGTGTGTCATAGTTGACTTCTTCGTTTTGGATTAAGTTGTTACTTTAAGAAAAGAAATAGCTTTTCATCTTCAATATAAGCTTCTATTTTGAAAAGATTTTCGTTGTATTTCTTATTTCGTATTAAGGGCAAACTTTTTCGGCTATTCCAACATTGTAGCTATGAGTCAATATCTAATGGAGGTAAGTTGAGATGTGGATGGACAGAATTATCATTCACACTCTTCTTTATCACGTTTTCGCTTTTACAGCTTTTTTTTTTTTTTTGGGATTTGACTTTCTTTACCTAAATAAAAGCAATTTTTGTTTTTTTTAATGTTCAAAGTAATGGTTTATATAAAGTTTATTTTATGGTTTTCATTCCATAGGAATATACTCTCAGAATTTATACCCTTTTGAACAATACAGTACCGTTTTATCCTATTTCCCAGCAGTTCCATCATTTTAATAATAAGTGTGAATCTTGTCCCTATTTTAAGTGTTAACTGCTGATTTAAAACAATAAAATAATAATAAAAGTGTAGTCAACAAGTTTAAGTACATTTTAAGAAACACGTAATTAATAGATGAAACGTGTGCACTAAAGAAGACACCTGAATGTAAAGAAATACAGAACCGTGTGAATTTGGAACTAAAGAAAACACCTGAATGTAAAGAAATGCAGGACAGTGTGAATGAGGAACTAAAGAAGACACCTGAATGTAAAGAAATACAGGACAGTGTGAATGAGGAGCTAAAGAAGACACCTGAATGTAAAGAAATACAGGACATTGGGAATGAGGAACACTACAAGTATGTAAAGAAAAGAAGTTCGCATATTAATGAGTGGACTCTCTTAAAAATTATGATTGTAATGCTGTTGGATACATAGAATGCAGAAAACAACATTCCTGTTTAATAGATAGTTACAGATTTCTTTCTGAAATTAGCGTAAAACGCCTAGATTTTCAATGCTTTTATAATATTGTATAATTTTTTTTCTTTGTCTTGTCTGTTAAGAGAATACTTCCTGTTATTTAGAGTATGTGGTCAAAGGAAAAATCTAGGTTAAGTGCTGGAACAATAAGGGCTATGTTAGTTCTGGCTAACTAATCTCTCTGTATTTCCTTTTATTTTAACCGCTTCTTGATTTTCGCATATCAACCTTTCGATGCCATACTTATTTGCTTCCTCGTGTCATAAGCAAGTTGACACGGATAATATCTAATACTATTCTTTCTCTTCTATACACTGGAATCTCATCTGAGCCAACTGTAGTTTTCGGAGTGTGAATGTAATACCCTCAATGTTGCGCAAACATCCTGGCTCTCAAAAACTTTTAAAAATGCGTAGTTAATACAAAGGCAATGTAACTTCACTTGTTCCCTATGAATTTTTCGATAATCTCTTATTAAGCATCTAACACTCTTAACTTCTAACACTTTTTAACTTTAAACTTCTTAATTTCTAACACAACTTATAACACTTCTTAACTTCTAACACTTTGCCTTTATACTGCAAACTCCTTGCAAACTGATTCTGGTAGTCTCCTATCATACTTCATCCTGGCTCTCAAAAGATTCATTTAATTTGAACTTCCTAATATTTTGGCATTGAGCGTTGAAACCAACAAAAAACCATTTACACTCTGATTGAGTTTTTTGTTGAATCTTGTCATAATTTCTTTTTGTAGAATGCAATTTTTTCTGCTTCAACTGTGCGTGGCTTGTCGTGGTATCTTGCGTTTCTACTCTGGCTTAGCTTAATTCTAAAAATTGATGGTCTTCTATGGGCATCTGGTATACTTTGGTTCCACTTTGCCTTAGTTTCTGCAAACAAGCATGCTTCCAATCCTTCCCAGTTGCCTTACGCTTGTAGTGAATCAATTCTTCAACGCATTTGCAGCAAATCCATATTTAACTATATAATAGGCTTTCTAAGTTCTAATTCTATTTTTAGAGTTTATTAGGCCTATTTCTAGTTCTCAAATTTAGGGTTTATCTAGGCCTATTTCCTAATTCTATTATAGGGCTGGCAACTAGGCCTACTTTCCATTTTCCGTGGTTCACATTCAAATTAGGCTTGTTACAACTACGGCGTGTGACATGTTAAAGTAGATCGTATCTTCTTGTAACAACCTACATAAGAATGATAATGAAACACTAGAATAACAAAGGATATTTACTAGAAACTTAACCCTATATTACATATGCGTGCTTAAAACATCGAGATTCACGCTATTACTATATTGAATGAACAAAAATAAACAAGACTATGAAACATTAGCAAAATATGGCCATGTTGCCAGAATTCTTTCTACTGGCAAAGTACAACCCACCACAATATCACAAATATAATTTCTTTCAACTAGAATAAACATATTATTCAATACCATATATACACTCACTCTACACCCATAATATAATATATATATATATATATATATATATATATATACTTAATATATATATATATATATATATATATAGTATAATAATATATATATTATATATACTACTCCATAACACCCTATATATATAATACCCACCCTCACTCACCACCTATATTATATTATATACCCCCCCAGTTAATATTTTAAATTATATATATTGGAACAGGACAAAGTTACTTACAGGCCCACAGACGGACAACGGAGCTCGGATCCAATAAAAAACACATCCTCGCACCAGAGTCGCATCTATGAGATTACATAAATCGATGGTCTAAAGGCGTCCGAACATGAATTTTCTTTTTTTTTTTTTTTTTTTTTTTTTTTTTTACCTGCTGCACAACTGCAGGCAGATATATATATTATTTTGTAAAGGTATTACGGCCAATGTTAGGGGGGCTCGAGCCGACGGGAACACAGGGGGAGACGTTTTCCATCGCACACAACCACGCGTAGGGGAGGGCGGAGGAACCCGCGACACCCAAACTCACCAAGAAGACGTTACGGAGACCCTCCACGGAGGGGGGGAAAATAGTCTCTATCCCCGTAAGTTCCCGAAGGCCGAGAGCACCCGCCGACTCTGCCATCGGTGCCGGTATACGCTTGAGGGTAGTTCTTTAAATTTTACATTTCTCCTTACTGAAAATTTTGAACCAAGGATTTCCAAAAATGTATATATTTCGCTGTAGCTCATGTAGTTTTTGATCAAGAAAGATTATTCTACTTTTTTTTTTTTTTTTTTTTTTCATTTCGACCCTAAATAACGTCTATTTATGTATCATAGAGGCTACCTGTGAAAATTTTTTTTTGATCTGAGCTGCCGTTCCGTGTGGGCGTTAAGTAACTTTTACCTATATATATAGTAATATATAAGTTATAATATTATACTATATATAATTAATATTATATATATGTATAGTATATCACACCTAATATATATATATATATATATAATATATCATATATATTATATATTAGTATATATATATAATTATATAATATATGAATATATATATATTAATTACTCAGTATTATTTCTAGTAATTTAATATATATAATAGTATATAAATATATATTATATATATAGTATATAGTCATATATATATATATATTATATATCTAAAGTATATTATATAATTAATATATATATATATTATAATACATGTAAAAATAATACATAATAAAAAGAAAAAAAATTTGGCTAACCAGAGATATTATATTTTATATTTGGCATGTTGTCTGATGGTTTCCAATTGACATACACCCCACCCCGCACATTTCAGAACCAAATGTTTTATATTATTATTATTATCTATTATATTATATTATTATATTATTTTATTATTTATTATTTTAATTTTTGAAATGTGGCATCAATGGTTTCAATAGGGTGGGCAATTTTGTACCTTGGGGTATGCCATTTATAGAGGTTTGTAGTTACTTTATTACATTAGCCCTGGTAATTCATAGGACAAATTTTCTTAAATTGTGATGTTAAACACATTGTAGGGAACAATTTTTGCAATTAAAGTTTCTTTCTAAAAATAATTAATGTTTCAATGTGAATTTTGATGTCAAACTTTTCGATCAAAATCATCGAAAATGCCATTTTTGGGGTTATGTTAATGGATGAAAGCAATTATTTTAAGTTGTAAAATTGTTTTGGGGAGAAATACATACTTAACAATGGTTTAAGTTAATAATTATTTCAAGTTTTATATTTGTACAGTTTTCTCTTTACAGGGTAGTCAAGAAGTTAGATTTCAAAAATTGTCCATTTTTGAAGTCTAAACTCTCTGGTAGACAAATATGTAAAACGTTGAAATTTACAGAAATTGTAGTACTCTATTATAAGATGTAATTTTAATAAAAAATTTGTGCTTTAGACTCAAGTGGTTTAAGAGATACACCCCTCGAAAGTTGTACAAAAGTTCAATATTTCCTATATGTCGCTATGGGTTTATTACTTATCTTTATTCATAGTTTGTGAATAATTTTGTCATAAATTAAACCACAAAATGAGTAAAATAAGATTTCAGAACTATAAAATAATTCTTTGAATATGTAAATTCACTTACCCTCCCCCCCCCCAAAAAAAAGCTGCTTTTAAACTTTTCAAAGTAGTTCAAATTGATTTCTGATACTTAAACTAATATTTTATAGATATAATACTATTACATGTATACTTTATTTTATGAATTAATTTGTTTAACAACAATGATATATCCTCTGAAAGTGATAAGAGCGCCTCTAGCAGTAGAAAATTCGGAGGGACTGACTTTTCTTAGAACACTTTCCAAGGGAACGCATACTTTGTCATTATTTGATGTTTGTGATTTCCAGTTGGGTATACGAGATTAAGAAAGAGAAGGCATGACTAATTTTAATAACAAATGTTTTTTTATTTATGTCAATAACAAATCATAGAGGAAAAACTCTTGATCATACACACAAAAGCTTCTTTTCTATCATTGTTCTATAGTTAGTGTGACGATTTATTACAGAAAACATCTTCAAATCTCTGAAATTGTGTTAAATAACATTCTAACATAGTATCCTTGTGTCGTAAATTGATACGTCATCAGAAAATCGCTGCTCAAAGAAACTTGTAAATCAGAGTCTATAGAAAGGGTAAAGAGATATTGTTTTTCCAAAATCTCCCAAGAGTTGAATTGGGTCGGGTTTGAATCGGGTGAGTTGTCCGCTTGTGATACTTGGCATCTGTTAGGCTACTCCAATACTCTCAGCAGTTCTGTGGGCAGTCACCGAAATATAATCGTTGGCTTACAGCGGTACCAGTATCTGATGACTTTCACAACTGTTTAATAATTCCTTTTATAGATTCGAATACTCTAACAATATTCATTAATGCTTTTTTGACTGCAAAAGCATTCGTAAAACCAATTCTCATAATAACGGAAACTTGCCTATAAGGCCAGCAACATCAGATATGAATAAGACCTTGTTGCAACACAGTGTAACTGAAGGGGAGGTTTCGATTTTGGAAGGGAAACTTTAAACATAACTTTCCTTAAATTTAATTCGATTTGTTTCAAATAAAAAGAAAGATGGAGTTTTTTTATTCCAAATTCTAAAATGTCTATTTCGATCGTCTTTCTGTCTCTGTTGGTTTGTTTCGTATTTTTATTTAAAGAAAAACCATTTTCCAGATATTTAGAGATCAAGTCCTAAACTTCTGTCGAAATAACTTGAAACTTAAATTATTCAAATGTTATAATCTAAAAAATTTAGTTGCGATTTTTGATATCTGCCACAACTCTCAGCAAACCCAACTTGCAACACCCATCAAAACCGTTCTCCATAAATATTATTTTGGCAATTTTTTCTGTTCGTCCAATCAATATGGAATTTTCGGAACATGAATAACTGCGAGTTAAACATTTTTTATTTAGCGAGAACTCTCAAAGGACACTCGAGATCTTTGCTTCTCATGCAATGGGAAGAGTTGGAGAAGGTAAATTATTATTAGTTAAATTTCTCCATAGATTAAGAACTGCTCCATTAAAGTCAGAACCCTGCAGAATTGCAACCCTAAAATGAACCAAAATCCAACCCTTCTTGGACCATTGATGAAGTTTTTGATACGAATTATTCAGTTTTTTTCTCTCTTTAAAAGGGAGAAAGTTATGTATTTAATGTTCTTTGTGCGGAATATCCACGAGTTTAATTTCGAAATTCTTTTTAAATGCGACTTTAATTAAAACTTTAGAGTTGATTATTTATTGTTAGTAATTGGCAACTTAGCCTTAGGCATTTATGCAAATATTAAAATTTGTTTAAGTTGGACTTACACACATTAGATAATTTTGTTCACAACATATGACTTAAAAGATTTTATTACAAATTTTATTAGTTCAACACATTTTGTAAATCGATATTTAGCGCTTAAAATTGCCTTTTTCCACATCCAAGCTTACTTTTTTATTAATATGTAAATTTGCGCCAAAGCAGAACATTACAAAGTAGAATTGAGATTGGCTTTGAATGATCCTTCGCTAATTAAGCCTAGTTTTGGTTACATTTCATAACACTGAATGACTTTTGAATCTTCTTTATTTTTTTAAAATAAAAAAGTAATTTAGTCCTTGATTTGAAGTCTTTCTAAGAATTTACGGAAACACAAACGAGAGTGACTTTAAAGAGGCAAATAAAGATTTGATTCAGACTTTTATTTTAAGTCGCGAATTAAAGCTATATAATTCTAACAAGTTAACAGGCACTGCAAGTTGATTCAAGGAGAAGATGAAGAAGTGCCGTTCATTGGAGAGTGCA
Organism: Trachelipus rathkii; assembly: GCA_015478945.1. Taxonomy (NCBI): domain Eukaryota; kingdom Metazoa; phylum Arthropoda; class Malacostraca; order Isopoda; family Trachelipodidae; genus Trachelipus; species Trachelipus rathkii. The sequence goes on from JABUQX010006008.1 coordinate 64,338, forward strand.
CTATTAACAGTCTCTCATCGCTAGTTCGCCGTCCCGGCTCTCGCGAGCATTGCCACTTGAGAGAAGGGAGATGAAGGTACTGCTTCTGCAGTTCTTATAAGGTCGTACAGCTGCGGCGTAGTCACCGCTGTTAGTGAACTACTTGCGACTGAGAAGGGCGATTAAAGTAACTTAAGAAATTAGGACAATTGCTTTGCGGCCAATCGATGATATCCCAAGGTCGTTCTTCTGAGAGTGGAATGGCAAGTTTCAGAGTTGCCTTCACTACTCGGATAAAATTTTTATTACTTTGGATACCTTTTAATTTATAATCTTTGGTTTCTTTCTCAAAAAAAAAATTTTTTTTTTACTTTACTATTAAATTTTACGTAGATTTTATATTACAATTTTGTGCGAAATGTAATTATCAACATCTTTGAATTGAATTATTTTATACTTCAATTAAGAAAAAATAGCGAATTACCTTTCGAAATGAGAGGGAGAAGTTGATCAGTCTTTGTTTATTATAAAAGTGTAATTAATTTAAAGTTATAAACGTAATTAGTTTGTAAATAAAGGGATTAAATTAAAATTCAACCGAGTCAGCAATGTCTTTATTTATTTTATATTTCATTAATTTCTATTACTTTTAAATTTTATTCATTTTTGGTGCAATAAAAACTTTATTTTTTTTAATAATAAACGAGTCAAAAGTAAGAATTACAAAGATTTAACACAAACTTATTTACAAGTCCTTTCCTGGTCCAATTCTTTAATTTCGAAGGTAATTTTTTCTGATGTCTTCTGCAGGCGTCTTCCGTCTTTCATTCCAAACCATCAAAGCACAAAATCGAGTCCAAAGTCATTCCAATATCTGCCGAAAGAGATTCCTTACAATCTCTCTGTTTCGG
>JABUQX010006009.1:0-15000 GCA_015478945.1 Trachelipus rathkii
AAATAAAATAAATGATTGGATTAAGGATTAGTTACATATCAATAATATATGTATATATATATATATATATATATAATATATATATATATATATATATATATATATATGTATATATATATATATATAACTTGCCTACCCAAATTAACGAGGAAATCTTCAAAGGTACATACACTGATATATATATATGTATGTAACCATATATATATATATATATATGTATATATATATATATATATATATATTAATAACTTAACTAACAACATATATATACTTCTTCTATAACTATAATATATATATATATATATATATAACATATATATATGTATATATAAAATAATATATAATAATATATATATATATATAAATATATATATATAACTTTTTGATATATATATGCCATATATATATATATATACTCTTATATATATATATATATATATATATTTTTTGTGTGTGTGATGTGTGTGTGTGTGTGTGTGTGTGTGTGTGTGTGAAAATTCATATTTTATGTACTTACATTTATTTATAAACGATTTCATTTTTTTAAATGACTGATACTAGAGTCGACGAAGGCAATTACAGGGTTGCCTAAACTAAAAGAAAACGGAATTATTTTTCTGACCAGAGAGTAATAGTTGCCACAGATCACTAATATTTAAAAAGAGAATCAAGTTGAAATTTACGTCGGCGGCTTATCATCGAGCCTTCGAATGAGATTATATATATATATATATATAATAGCAACAACCTTATATATATATATATATATATATATATATATATATATATATATATATATATATATATATAATATATATATATATATATACTCTATATATATATATATATATATATATACTATAATATATGCTGACTTTTTTAATATTTTTTGGGCTCACTAAGGCAAGTAGGCGTTGCCTACTCTGCCTACCCCAAAAGCCGCCACTGATATATATATATATATATATATATATAACTATCTAACTGCTATAATAATAATAATATAGCAACCTTATATATATATATAACAACTATATATATATATATATATATATATATAAAGAGAATATTGCCCTTGGATTTATAGATGGTGATTCAACGAAATTCTTTAATTTTGACACTCCGCGTTATAATTACAAATTGCACTTAACTGTAATACATACTTAGCGGCAAGCTTTTAACACCATATACGAGATCTCGTCAGGCCAAAGGAAGGTATTCTTTGTTGGATTGATCGCTTTTTAGGACCAATCAACTAGAACAATCCTAAAAAGCGATCAATCCAACAAAGAATACCCTCCTTTGGTCTAACGAGATCTCGTATATCGAGATGAAAGCTTGCCGCTAAGTATGTATTACAGTTAAGTGCAATAACCAATTAAAGACTTTGTTGAATCACCATTTAAAGAACAGCATTCGGAATTATATAAAACTATATGTAACCTTATGTATATACATATATATATATATATCATAATATATATATATATAATATTTATGTAATATGTATATATATAATATATGTAACAATAACTAACCAATAATAGCCTTATATATATATATATATATATATATATATACTGCTCCAGTGGCGGCTTTCAATTGGGTGCCTGCATGCAGATTGCACATAAGGTATCGAGAAGCCAACAACATATATGTATAATATAATAACATATATAATATATAACAATATATATATATAATATACTTAACAATAATATAATAACCAATAACCAATAACATAATAACTTATATATATATATATATAAATCTCATTTCGAAGACTCGATGATAAGCTGCCAGACGTAAAGTTTCAGGTGGAGTTCACTTTTAAATGTGTGATCAGTGCTCTCTGAGGTATCAGAAAAAAATATTCAGGCCTCTTTGCCAGGCAGCCTCTGAAGTACCTGTCGTCAATATCGAACTTCGCTACGCTTGAAGCGTCTTTTTTGGGGACGTGGATGGCTTAGTGGATAAAGCGCCGGTTACTGTTAACTCAGCAACGCGGAGTTCCAGTGTTCGAATCCCGCTGATGAAGAGTAAAATCTAGTATCTAGTATCAGTCAGTCTAGGTCAGCTTTTTAGGATTGTTCTAGTCGATTGGTGATCCTAAAATCGATCAATCCAACAAAGAATACCTTCCTTTGGCCTGACGAGATCTCGTATATCGAGATAAAAGCTTGCCGCTAAGTATGTATTACAGTTAAGTGCAATTTGTAATTATAACGCAGAGTGTCAGAATTAAAGAATTTCGTTGAATCACCATCTATAAATCCAAAGGCAATATTCTCTTTATAAATATAAATTCCTACGATAAAGTAGTTCTTCATTAAATATCAGGGCTGCGGAGTCGGAGTCGGAGTCGTGGAGTCGGAGTCGTGGAGTCGTGCAATTTTAGGAGTCGGAGTCGAAAATTCTGTGCAAAGTGGAGTCGGAGTCGGAGTCGAAAATTCCACTGTACTGGGTGGGTCTGATAGTATTCTTACTATGTAGAGCTATTATTATTATTATTATTGTGTGTGTGTGTGTGTGTGTGTGATTATTATTTTATTATTATTATTATTATTATTATTATTATTATTATTATTATTATTATTATTATTATTATTAATTAATTAATTAATTAATTAAATATGTCGTTGTAATTTTAGGAAAGGTAAGTTTCATTTTGTTTCTTGCAAATTTTGTAATAACTATATATATATATATATATATAACATATATACAATATATTTACTATATATATATATATATATATATATATATATATATATATATATATATATATATATAATAACTTATATTTCTATATATTCTATATATATATGTATACTACCTTATATATAACAGCTATATATATAACCAATAACCTTGTAATATATAGTATGCTTAACCTTATATATATATACCAACCTTAACCTTATATAACTATAATAACCATATCTAACCTTCAATAACGCCATAATATATATATATATATATATACTTTGTATATATATATATATATATATACTATATATATATATATATATATATATATATATATATATATATGCTCATATATATATGCTGCATGCTGCTGCTCTTAACCAACGTAGCAGCAATATAACCAGTAACCAACATATACTCTATGTATATGTCATTATCATCATCCATCATCATCATCTTCTAAACCAAGACTAAGGGTAAAGTGTGAGACATGCATCGGAAAGAAAAGTAGTGAAGAAAACACAAGTCGAAAAGAAAGTCCAACATACCGCCCCCTCTATACCTATTATTGAGAACTCGTCGCAGTCAGAAAATCCATCCTAGAACTTCATGGGACCACGACGGACCCACTCACTATGGCATATCGTCAGTATAGGGTTCATCCCCCAAACTGAAATCCGGAAGTTGCAACCGGAAGTTGCACATGTTGCAAGGCAACATTTTGCAACATCCGGTTTTCAAGCTTGACGTGTCAAGGTTAGGGTTTTTAAGGTCGGTGAGACCGAATTTAAGGTCTGGAAGACCGACTTCAGTTTTGAGCCTGAACTCAAGGTTTTACCTAAAGGGCGGAGCCCAAAGAGAGGCTATTAGTTCCCTAGAGGTTTTATCGATCGTTGAATCGTTGCCTTACGATAGTTTCAATCGATTTCTTTGATGTTTTCTCTCGACGTTTAAATCGTCTTTCTACGTGCTCTGGTTGACTGAAAAATATAATCGAAAGAAAATTATTAATAACATTCATTCGATATATCGCCGTAGTCAAAGTGCTATATTGGAGGGGACTGGAATCCTGGAAATCCTGGAATCCTGGAAGGATTCCAGGGATTCTAAACTGGAAAACTTGAAGGAAACTCGGAATCCTATGAAAAAAGATTAAATTAAAATTAAAATATAAATTAAAAAAAATTAAAAATAAAATTAAAAAAAAAAATAAAATTAAAAAATTAAAAATTAAAATAAAATTAAAATAAAAAAAATAAAAATAAAAACTTTAATAGAAAAAAAATATATATTTTAATAATAAATAAATAAATAATAATTGGATGTGGAGTGGCATAACTTTCGATATCTGTTCTTTTTTGAAATTTTGGAATTTACTTTAGTCATTTGGCAATATGATATAAAATTCTACTTGAACTACTTCGAAGAAGGGGTGCTGGTTCCTTCCAGATAGAAGGATCTTAGAAGGATGAAATTTGCATAATGTATAGAAGAAGATGGAGAAAGGATTTGGAATCGGAGCTGGAGCTAGAGCTGGAGCTTTGGGATCCCCACCGGAGGGGGTTCCCCATCTGAAATAAAAGTAGAAATGCACGGAGTGCATAAGAGAAGACGGAGGAAGGAGGAAGAAGGAGGAATGAGGAAGGAGGAAGAATGGTGTTTGGAACCCTCCGGAGGAGGGTCCCCATCTGAAATAAAAGAAGTAGAAATGCACGGAGTGCATAAGAGAAGACGGAGGAAGGAGGAAGAAGGAGGAATGAGGAAGAAGGAGGAAGGAGGAAGAATGGTGTTTGGGTCCCTAACTGAAATAAAAGAAGTTTAAATGCACGGAGTGCATAAGAGAAAATGGAGGAAGGAGGAAGACAGAGCTGGTACAGGCACCGGTGCTGGAGCCGGTGCGGTGCGGTGCTGAGTTTGTAAACATTAGCTTAACCTCAGACTGACATTTCTATTTTCAAATCTCGTTTTCTTTTTATAAACGTCAACTAAAATATATTGTTTGCTATTTTTATTTTATAACTTTTATTTTACATTTATTCTTTATGTTTTTAATTTTTGTTTTCAATTTAAACTTTTTAATTACTTTTATTTATTTTGTTTGCTTTAAATATTTTGTTTTTACTAAAAAATTTATTCTTTTTATGTTTATAACTTAAAAAAATTTGCATTTTTACATACCCTAAAACAGTAAATCAGTAAATCAGTAAATCAAACCACCCACTCTATCCTCCTACCATTCCTGATCTATTGATCTATTGATCTATTGATCTATTGATCTAATTGATTCAAGTCATATTTTGTATAACATAACACAAAAACTTTTATTTATTTTGTTTATAACTTTATTATGTTTTTTTACTATAAAAATTTATTTATTTTGTTTTGTTTCTTTAAACATTTTGTTTTACTAAAAAATTTATTCTTTTTATGTTTATAACTTAAAAATTTGCATTTTTACATACCTTAAATCAGTAAATCAGTAAATCAGTAAATCAGTAAAGCAGTAAATCAGTAAATCAGTAAATCAAACTACCCCATTTCACCCTCCTACCCTATCCATGATCTATTGATCTATTGATCTATTGATCTATTGATTCAAGTCATATTTTGTATAACATAACACAAAAACTTTTATTTATTTTGTTTTGTTTTCTTTAAACATTTTGTTTTTACTATAAAAATTTATTTATTTTGTTTTATTTTTACTATAAAAATTTATTTATTTTGTTTTATTTCTTTAAACATTTTGTTTTTACTAAAAAATTTATTCTTTTTATGTTTATAACTTAAAAAATTTGCATTTTACATACCTTAAAGCAGTAAATCAGTAAATCAACAGTAAATCAAACTGCCCTTCATACCCCCTACACTTCCACTTTGATCTATTGATCTATTGATCTATTTTGATCTATTGTTTTGTATAAATTATCTCAAAAACTTTTATTTATTTTTGCTTATTCTGTTTAAAACATTTTTGTTTTAACTAAAAATTTATTCTTTTTATGTTTATAACTTAAAAAATTTGCATTTTTACATACCTTAAAGCAGTAAATCAGTAAATCAGTAAATCAAACTGCCCTTCATACCCCCCTACACTTCCATGATCTATTGATCGTGAGTCTATTGATTCAAGTCATAGCTTTGTATAGCATAACTTACGAAACTTTTAGCTTTATTTTGCTTGTTCTGTTTAAAACATTTTTGTTTTTACTGAAAAAATTTATTCTTTATGTTTATAACTTAAAAAAATTTGCATTTTTACATACCTTAAAGCAGTAAATCAGTAAATCAGTAAATCAAACTGTATCCAGCCACCCTCCTACCCTTCCATGATCTATTGATCTATTGATCTATTGATCTATTGATTCAAGTCATATTTTGTATAACATATCACAAAAACTTTTATTTATTTTTGTTTTGTTTTCTTTAAACATTATGTTTTTACTATAAAAATTTATTTATTTTGTTTTATTTGCTTTAAACATTTTGTTTTTACTAAAAAATTATTCTTTTTATGTTTATAACTTAAAAAATTTGCATTTTTACATACCTTAAAGCAGTAAATCAGTAAATCAGTAAATCAAACTACCCTCCATACCCTTCCATGATCTATTGATCTATTGATCTATTGATTCATGTCATGTTTTGTATAACATATCACAAAAACTTTTATTTATTTTTGTTTTGTTTCTTTAAACATTTTGTTTTTACTAAAAAAAATTATTCTATTTATGTTTATAACTTAAAAATTTGCATTTTTACATACCTTAAAGCAGTAAATCAGTAAATCAGTAAATCAGTAAAGCAGTAAATCAGTAAATCAGTAAATCAAACTATCATCCAACTACCCTCCTACCCTTCCATGATCTATTGATCTATTGATCTATTGATCTATTGATCTATTGATTCATGTCATATTATAAGTATCTTTTTGTATAACATAACATAAAAACTTTTATTTATTTTGTTTTGTTTTCTTTAAACATTATGTTTTTACTATAAAAATTTATTTATTTTGTTTTATTTGCTTTAAACATTTTGTTTTTACTAAAAAAATTCTTTTATCATTTATTATTAAAAACATTACCATTACATACCTTAAACGGTAAATCAGTAAAATCAGTAAATCAGTAAAGCAGTAAGATCGTTCATATTTAATATATACATTTCGCTTTTCTAAATTTGTAAGTTTCTATTTATATTTTGTTAAAAGTTAATGTTATTTACTTATTTTATTATAACTTTTATTTATTTTGTTTTGTTTTCTTTAAACATTATGTTTTTACTATAAAAATTTATTTATTTTGTTTTTGTCGACGATTTTTCAAATATCGACCATGGTTTTTTTATTATTATTATTATTTTTCTTATTTTTTATGCACTATAGTTTCGAGCCTCCTTGTTTTAGAATGAAGTAGTTATAAAGTTAAAGAATTTCCCTTTCACAATAAAGGAGGTACTTTTGTAATCAGGATTTGTTTAAAATGCCCATTCTCTCACGTCCGAGATTGAGGTCATCGCACCTTATTCCAAGATTGCAACATCTTTAGCAACCATTGCCCAATGGCGCACCCTTTTTTCACCTTTGTTTTTTAGTCGCATGTCGGTCTTCTTACTGATCGCATTCGCTGCTTACACGGTGTATCCATGTTTTAGTGCTGTGTTTGTGTTTTGCCTTTGTCTCTTCAATCTTATTCGAAGCAGAGGCCTAATAACATTTTTTAATCTTTTATTAATTAAGTGCATTTATGTGTAATTTCTAATTGCATGTTGTAAATAATAGTGTGTGTGTCGTGCTTTTATAAATCAGTCTTGGTTATAATTTACGTCACCCTACCTACAGTAAGTCAGTGTTGTGTGTATGTATCAATCGGGGAGTGTACGTGAAGAACTCAGGTGAGTACTCCATCCTTTGGTTTTTTACACACGAGCTTAGAGAATTGTATTTGTGAAGATATTCGTGCTTTTAGATAAGTATATCTTCAGTTTAGTTCTGTAAAGTCACCAGACACTTCCACTTCCACCTTCTAAGAGGGTTCCTCTTATCTTGTAATTTGATTGGTTCATATATATATGTGTGCGCATGTTTAGTGCGCATCTATATGTGCGCCAAAGATTTTATTAGAAGGCCTTCCTTCTTCACACTACAAAATTATAATCGTAATTATATTATATCATTTATTTTTTGTACCACGGCATTTATATCTATTATTTGGTGTTTGTTTGTGTGTGCTATCCTGTAATAAAGCCGTACCTACATGTGGATTGTATATACAACAAACAGAAGTCGATTTACTCCTTAACTACGTTTATAAGAAAAAGGGGGGGAGATTGGAGAACGTTACCCGTTCCACTTTATAATTTATGACTTATTGAGTTCACCGAAATTGAAAATTGAAATTGAAATTTTTGATTTCAATATTGCTTCAAATTTTTTTTTCAATTTTATTTAATTTTTTTTTCTCTTTCGCAATGAAGAGAGCCTTGAACACGTGTTTATAATAAATAATCATATTGTTAAGGGAACTCGGTTTCTTTGAAAGAGAATTAAATTGAAATTGAGGAAATGGAGAATTATTTCTCAATTTGATTTGGTTTGGTTCAATTCAATTTTGATTTTATTTAATTTTTTTTTATGTACAGTTCATTCGCTTGACCCTTTTTAGGGAACACAATAGGAATTGAACTTGGTGTTCGGTTTGAATTCCTTTTTTGTTTTTTAGTTTTTGGTTTTATTATCTTTTTTGTTTATTGTCCTTTCTTTCTTATCATTATTATTATTATTATTATTATTATTATTATTATTATTTTTTTTATTATTATTATTATTATTATTATTAATTTCATTATTATTAATTATTAGTTCTGCCTTGTATATAGTGTTGAGGACAGACATACGTACATGCTTTATGAGCGTGTGTGTATTAATAAGTTTGCTCTTCCTCACACACAAATATCTTGCTGTAAGTGTGTATTTTCATAATTTTTCCTCCCTTTCATACACACACACGGACGCCAATACCTATTGAGGTGTGTTTTGAAGGATTTTTTTTCTTTTTGTATTGCTTCTGTTATTATTATTATTATTATTATGTGTGTGTGTGTGTATTATTAACTATTATTATTATTATTATTGTTATTATTATTGTGTGTGTGTGTGTGTGTATTATTATTATTATTATTATTATTCTAGTTATTATTATTGTGTGTGTGTGTGTGTGTGTGATTATTATTATTATTATTATTATTGTGTATTTTGTGTTATTATTATTATTATTATTATTATTATTATTATTATTATTATTATTATTATTATTATTATTATTATTATTATTATTATTATTATTATTATTATGGCCTTTTCTTCCTAGTTGTTTGTATATAGATATTACTTAAGATCTATATGTATATACTATAGGGTAGATTAAGTTCGCTTTTTTTTAATCATTTTCATTTTTTTGCTTTTATATTTTAATTTTTTCTGTATACATCGCTTGAGGAAGCAGACATATTTTTTTGGTTTTTAATCTTTTCTCTATTTTTTTATATATATTTTTTCTTTTTTTGTGTTTGTCTGTATTGGCTGGCTTACAGTAGACAGACAGACATAAAACGCAGTTTACTTTGGTGGACGTGCTTTAATATTTTGTATATACCTTTCCTTTTGGTATTTTAATTAAAATATAATATTATGACAAGGTCGAAGGGAGCAAAAGGGCCTAGTCCCATGAGAATTTCCAATTCAGGGGCATCGAAAGAGGAAGGGTCCATTCGGAACGAAAATACCAAAAGAAAAACGACGACGGCAACAGACCTTCTGTCTATCCCGGAGTCTACATCAGAGTTAGGTAGCAACAGCACTGTTGAGAACATATCTGATTTGAATAATGTGGATTCGACGGACACAAAAGAGCTCAGGGACTCGAAACGAGTTCGTTTATCTCAAAGAGCTCGTCTCAGTCTTGCCTCTACCGAACTTGAAGATTTATTATCAGCTCCCGAGGCCTCTTCAGCGTCTATTCTCACACTTAGTCAATTATTAAACGACATCAGTTTAAAACTTGACGAGAGTGACAAGATCATTCAAGACTCCTTGAAAGGTTCATTATTCATTGCAGACGATACCGAATGTTTTAAAATTCAAAGGATGATCAGAGAACAAATAAATCGTGCTGATGAATATCTGAACTCTATGAAAAAATCTAATAAAGGTTCATCTACTTCTTCTTCAACGAGGAATTCTTGTTGCTCTAGGAACAACCATAACTTCGGTCTTTTTAGGCCTCCTGCTAAAAAGCTACCACTATTTGATGGAAATTCAATTGAATTTCAATCATTTTTGGAATCATTTGAGTCAATAGCAGAAGGTCACGGTTATAAGGACAATATTAAATTGGAACTTCTTTTCGACTGCTTAAGGGGTAATGCCTTGAAACTTGTTTCCGGATACTCACGGGTCGGAGAGAACTACCAGATTGTTCTGAAGCAGCTCAAAAATGACTTTGGTAACAAAGCTAAGGTCATTGAGACGCTAATTTTGAAATTATGTGGACTGTCTCCTCCTGAATATAATTATGAGAACCTGTATAGGTTTAAAGCAGATTTGTTCTGCTATGTAGAATCCCTTAAGAATAAGGAGATGGTTGGTGATTGCAAAAGTTGCTCAATCATTCTGGGTTCCCTCCTAGCTCAGAAAATACCTCAGGAGATAAAGGACAAAGTACCCTGGGGCAAGGCCAAAGAAAATTGGACTCTAGACTTTCTCGTGGAGATGGTAGATCAAGCCCTCTCTTTTTTGGAAGCATCTAGACAAATTTCTTCCGAAACCAAAGGAGCTAAGGAGACCAGGGAATCATCTAAAGGAAGTAACACTTCACAACAATCACCAACAAACAAACAGAAGTTCACAGGAGCCCAACCGAAGGCTTCAACAATTTTGACTACTACGGGAACAAAATCCCACTCTACGAAACAACCTGCTCAAAATGCGGCCCCCACCAGTCAGAATACTGGGGATAAAGTCATAATATGTAGATTTTGTAAAGGACCGCATTATCCTTCGGAGTGTGTCTTGCTTCCGACACCAGAATTGAGACAACAGGTTGTTAAGGCCCAAGGTTGGTGTGAAAGGTGTTTGGCTCAGAACCACACTACCTCCAATTGCAAAAACCAAAGGCCTTGTTTTAAGTGTCAGGCAACAGATCATCATGTAGTGTTCTGTCGTCAAAATGGAAACCAGAGCCAGAGGGCAAACGTTTCCCCACAGACACAACCCACGTCTCCTCCTCAGGAGACTTTGAATAATGTGACAACACTACTCTCAGCAAATAGAGGAGTTGCTTTACCATTAGCAGACTTATCTGTTTATAAAGGAGATAAGACTATACTTGTAAGAGCGCTTTATGATCAAGCGTCGCAACGCAGTCTCGTATCTCGTTCGGTGGTGAAAGCATTGCAATGTGTTCCTCACTCCAAAATTCGTATAGCTATCAACGGCATCAATCAAAATGGCCCCGCCATGTTGCGTGATGTCGTGACTTTAAAAATTAAGACGGAAGATGGCACCATTCCCATCTCTGCTATCGTTGTTGATCACCTTCCCACAGATATTCATATCCCTGGATTGGTCAAGACAACAAGGATGCTACGTAGACATCATGTCAAATTAGCCAACCCTTATCCCACTGGAAATACCGTGACAGATGTAGGGATTCTTCTTGGCTCGGACGCTCTTCCCCGATTTTTGAAGTCATATGAGACTTTCCGCGGAATCAACCTGATGGTTACCAACGTTGGAAAATTAATTTGGGGGGAATTACCCTTTGTTTCCAGCAATTCTGAGTCACAGGTTTCGGTCGTTTCAACGTATCGGGCCGAAGTTCGTCTCTATGACGATTTTAGACCCGAAACAATCCCCTTCAACAAGGAGCACCACCCCTCCTCCACAATAAGCGAAGAAGAAATCGGAGCGGAACATCTTCCGTCCGAACTTAGCGATGAAGAGGAGGTGGAGAAACAGCAGTTTCCTTCCAGTGCACCAGAAGAAGAGGAAGGAGAGGAAGCTTCATTCCCCACTGAGGATTTAGACCGACTGTGGTCTCTATCACACATTGACATCCTACCAAATGAACGATTCATCGAAGCGGAAAAAACAACTTTAGAGTCATTCCGGGAAAATATCACTTTTGTGGGAGACGAGCTTTATTGCAAGGAGCCTCTCACACCCTCACACCCACTTGTGGGTTATAAATTTAACCCTCTTCCTATTCCAGAAGAGCTTTTGGAGCGGAACATCTTCCGTCCGAACTTAGCAATGAAGAGGAGGTGGAGAAACAGCAGTTTCCTTCCAGTGCACCCGAAGAAGAAGAAGGAGAGGAAGCTTCATTCCCCACTGAGGATTTAGACCGACTGTGGTCTCTATCACACATTGACATCCTACCAAATGAACGATTCATCGAAGCGGAAAAAACAACTTTAGAGTCATTCCGGGAAAATATCACTTTTGTGGGAGACGAGCTTTATTGCAAGGAGCCTCTCACACCCTCACACCCACTTGTGGGTTATAAATTTAACACTCTTCCTATTCCAGAAGAGCTTTTAGAGTCGGACACTACTTACCGGGACCCGGTTAAATTAAATAAAAGGTATCGGTACACGCTTTCGCTTATTTCCAAATTCCAGTGTGCATGGAGTAAGGACTATTTACTTAATCTTAAGCAATCTTGGAATGTTTCTGGCCATCCTAACATTGCTATCGGTGATGTAGTCTTGGTGGAGGATGATGGTCCTCGTTTGAAATGGAAATTAGGCATAGTAAAAACCCTTCACACTTCTCCTGATGGGTACGTCCGATCAGTTTCATTAAATACAAAGAATGGGGAGATCACTCGAGCTATAGTGCATCTAAACATGTTAGAAATCCGTTCTAATATTTTTAATTTAGATGACGCGTCCTCTTTAGAGGAACCTACATCGACATTGGGTTCCCAACCGAAGAGAACTACACGTCAAGCTCACATTCTAGCGAAACAACGCATTAAGGCTATTCTTTCAGATAAAGAATAGTCGAACCGACTTTTGTTTTGTGACCTTTGACATAACATAGAAATGTTCTACAATTAGACATTATGTACACTGCGCAGTAATGTTTGTCTTTTATCATGTGCTTCAAAGACACAACTGTATAACTTTTATTATCTTGGTTTCCTTGTACTCGGGGGAGTTGGATGACATTCGCGTTAAACATGGTACAAACCTAACATTTTAAGCTCGCTGTAGCCTACAAACCTTTCGAAGCTTTCAGGGCAATTGTAGGACGTTCATTTTTTTTATCATATCTCACTTTAAGAACTGAATTATCCTAAAACCCATTCTTGTTAGTCACGTTTCCCTAGACGTTTGGATGGGCGTATGACGCAATATGATTACGTCGTATGGAGAAATTCCTGGGACTTTAAAGAGGTGATAACCCCTTTTATATATTTCCCTTGAATATGAAGGAATGACAATATCTTTTTTCATACTCAACCATCCCTTTCTTTTCGGGGAATCGAAGGGGCGTTCCCAGAGACCACGTCCCCTTCGAAGGGGGGTATTTATTGTTGGTTGAGCTAAACAATTGTTATTCTTTGAATGGTCTACTATCCAAACAATTTAAAGGGTTGGATTAGCACGATGGAAACGGAGTATTCAGTATCTTATATGCTATTCATCATTTGAGAATTTAGAGCGTCCTACAAACGCGACTGAGACTTTAATGGGTTGAGGTTACAGGGGTTGTATCTTAAGTAAACCATTTTTTTTTTGTCATCCATATCTCCCGGAAGAATGGAGGCCTTCATATTTTTCTCTTTTATTGCAATACTATAAACATAGTCTTCAATAAACCTTTTTTTCCCCTTCTCTTCGGTGGGAGCTTAATGTCGACGATTTTTCAAATATCGACCATGGTTTTTTTATTATTATTATTATTTTTCTTATTTTTTATGCACTATAGTTTCGAGCCTCCTTGTTTTAGAATGAAGTAGTTATAAAGTTAAAGAATTTCCCTTTCACAATAAAGGAGGTACTTTTGTAATCAGGATTTGTTTAAAATGCCCATTCTCTCACGTCCGAGATTGAGGTCATCGCACCTTATTCCAAGATTGCAACATCTTTAGCAACCAATGCCCAATGGCGCACCCTTTTTTCACCTTTGTTTTTTAGTCGCATGTTGGTCTTCTTACTGATCGCATTCGCTGCTTACACGGTGTATCCTTGTTTTAGTGCTGTGTTTGTGTTTTGCCTTTGTCTCTTCAATCTTATTTGAAGCAGAGGCCTAATAACATTTTTTAATCTTTTATTAATTAAGTGCATTTATGTGTAATTTCTAATTGCATGTTGTAAATAATAGTGTGTGTGTCGTGCTTTTATAAATCAGTCTTGGTTATAATTTACGTCACCCTACCTACAGTAAGTCAGTGTTGTGTGTATGTATCAATCGGGGAGTGTACGTGAAGAACTCAGGTGAGTACTCCATCCTTTGGTTTTTAACGAGCTTAGAGAATTGTATTTGTGAAGAAACAAACATTCTCCTACTGTCAATGTTAAAGTAGCTTTTAGATGAAATTTGTCTCTTCAGTTTCATCTAATAGAGATACATCAGACACTCCGCTTTCCTGTATCTTTAGCCTTTGCTTGCTTTTACCTATTATTTCCTTCTGAAGGAATCTTGGGAATTTTCTGTATATTTCCAAGAGGGTTCTTCCGCTTTGTAGTGGAAATTGGTACACATACATGTGTACATGTTTCGTGTACGCCTGTATGTTTAGCAAGGAATTCCACTAGAAAGGGGGAGGGGCAAAGGAGGCCTTCCTTCTTCACACTACAAAATTATATTCGCAATTATATTATATCATTTATTTTTTGTACCACGGCATTTATATCTATTATTTGGTGTTTGTTTGTGTGTGCTATCCTGTAATAAAGCCGTACCTACATGTGGATTGTATATACAACAAACAGAAGTCGATTTACTCCTTAACTACGTTTATAAGAAAAAGGGGGAATAAAAATTAGAGAGAGAGGGAGGGGGGCTGCATATTACCCCTTTTATTCGCTCAATATCTCCCCCATTTTTTCGTAGGTTAAAAGCAAATTTCGATAGTTTTATTGGCTTTAAACATTTTGTTTTTACTAAAAAAATTATTGTTTTTATGTTTATAACTTAAAAAATTTGCATTTTTACATATGTTATATGGGTTAAATCAGTAAATCAGTAAGCAGTAAACAGTAAATCAGTAAATCAAACTA
>JABUQX010006010.1:0-2500 GCA_015478945.1 Trachelipus rathkii
ATGATTTCTGTTGCAAAATTTACATTTCGAAACAAATGATTTAGCAAGATTTTTTAATTCCCTCCCACTTTTGACTGCGTTCGTTTCGTCTTCTGACGACTGAAGATTTAACTATCCTCTTTGAGGAGCGTTAAAAGCCGACTATTTAGCTGATTTATGTCAAAAGGAGCACGGAATTCGCTTCAATCCCTATTAGGGGTCGATTTATTTTCCCTCCCCTTCTCCATAGACTTGATTATTTTTACGAAATGCTCCAAGATTAAACAATTAACGGAAGGATATTCACTGTGATTAATCTTGGTCGCGAAGAAAGTCATTGAAGTTTATCCACGATTATAGGACTCATGAGCTTACAGCCTCGCGAAGGATTTCAATAAGATAATCGAGTCCCAAACTCCTTGAGCTCAATGATATGACGCCCTATTTGACAGGAATAATTCGAATATGGTCAGGATTATTTTCTAAAATAGGCCGCAAAATGCGATCTTGAAAAGAGAATCAATTATTTCGATTCGCCTAAGTAGAGACATTTTAAATGATTTCGAAAGCGACTTCTCAAATTTGGAGTCGACATTAGTTTAAAATTCCCCCTCTGGCTCAAATATTTTTGAGCGCATTGCTGATAAAGTGATTTCAAATACTGCAATTTTGCAGGCTAGAAAATTCTTTCTGGCCCCATAACATTTTGAAACGAAGAAGGAACGAGCCGACAAGAATGCGGTCCCCTCTCACCCCTTGAACTCTGACACTTCATTGCGGGATTTCACTTCCTGCTTTGATGCATGAATATTTTTATTATATTCTGCATCTCTTGACGCGATATTCCGTCTTCATGAGAGGCCTCTGAAGCTGCAGCATGCGCAGACGGAGAAGGAGATGGTGAACTTGAACGCGGTGTCATACGCCAGATTAATTTTCATTCTGGTGTATGATCTGTACCGTGCGATTTATTTCTCGTTCCAAAAATTGACGAAGTCATACTGAAGAGGATGATTTTGTGATTACCGCTCTCGATCAGAGCATCGAAATTCTTTACTTCTTCTAATTTTGATTTAATTTCCTTCAGTTTTAAGGAGACGATATTAACTATCTTCCAATGACTTTTTGTAGCAGAAAGATCAAGAAGATTTTTGAAAAGGAGCGTGATTTTTCTTTTAATCACCGCTCTCAGTCTCTTGATAGGGGACAGTTTTGATTTAACCTCTTTTATGAGGTCGACTAATTCTTCTGGAGAGAGAGTGTCATTGTCCCCCCTCCCAAATTCTTCATTAACACTGCCCTCTAACTCAGACACGACTTGGACAAGAGACTCCGTCTTCAAAAAAGAGATTTTTTAATGATATTTGAAACGCAAAAAAAAAAAAAATACGCAAAAAAAAAAAAAGCAAAAAAAAAAAAATGCTACTTAATATGTGAGCAAAACGCACGATTTAAATCTAATATATACCACCACTTATAATAATAAGCAATGATTGCGAAAGGAATAAAAAAAAATACCCAATCACCCAAAAATATTTCCTCAAAGTGAATAATTGCCGAAAAATTCATACTAGAACTCAAAAAATTATATGATATCTTGACAGTGGACGAAGTCTCGACTATCTGAAACAGTTTAGATATATTAATATATCCTGACAGTTAACTTACAAAAAAAAAAAAACTAGAAAACAATATATCTACTTGAGACCGACTATTTTTCTCCACAACGCAACCAAGCAAAATAATATTATGCGTAATATATATATATATATATAATAATTATATATATATATATATATATATATATATAATATATATATATATATATCTTATATTATATATATTATATTATATATATTATAATAATATATATATTATATATAATAATATATATATATATTTTATATTATATATAAATATATATATATAATATTATATATTAATATAATATATATTAATATATATATATATATATATATATATATATATATATATATATATATAATATATTATATATTATAATATAATATATTATATTATATATATATATATATATAAACCCCTTTTCTGTTTTTACACAGGTCAGTTTTGACTTTTTTTTTGTTTTTTTTTTACATATATTGCTACTAATATTGAATACCAACAATGATTTTCAGTGGTAACGGACATGATTCCAAAGGTCGAAGTATTTTTAAATAATTTTAAAAATCACATTTTGTTAAATATTGTTTTTAAAAAATGGAATATCTCAAAAAGTACGAACTTACAGAAAAACCAATTACATTTTGGAATCAGCGTATAAGGTTTATTACACAATATTAAAAATAATAATAAAATAAAAAAAAAATTGGGGGCTCGAGCCGACGGGACAGAGGGGGGGACGTTTTTCCATACCCGTAAGGGAGGGGCGGAGGAACCCCCGCGACACCCAATTACCAAAGAGCGGGGTTCCGGAGACCCTCCCGGAGGGGGGGAATAGTCTCTATCCTGTCGTTCGTGAAGCCGAGAGACCCCGACTCTG
>JABUQX010006010.1:7500-20000 GCA_015478945.1 Trachelipus rathkii
TAAACAAATCCTGATTACAAAAGTACCTCCTTTATTGTGAAAGGGAAATTCTTTAACTTTATAACTACTTCATTCTAAAACAAGGAGGCTCGAAACTATAGTGCATAAAAAATAAGAAAAATAATAATAATAATAAAAAAACCATGGTCGATATTTGAAAAATCGTCGACATTAAGCTCCCACCGAAGAGAAGGGGAAAAAAAGGTTTATTGAAGATGTGGTTTAAGTATTGCAATAAAAAGGTTATATATTATTGTGCCTCCTCTCCGTGAGATATTGATTGACAAAAATATGGTTTACTTAGATATCAACCCCTGTAACTCTCATTACCTCATTGTCTCAGTCGCCGTTTGGTAGGAACTCTCTAAGTATTCTCCTCCATGATGAATATGCATATAAGATCTGATATACTCCGTTCCATGTCTAACCATACCTTTTAAAATTGTTGGATAGTAGACCATTCAAAGAATATTCAATTGTTTTATGCTAACCATACATATATATACCCTCCTTCGAGGAGTGGCTCCTGGGATATGCTCCCTCGATTCCCGAATTAATGAAGGGATTGTTGAGTTATGAAAAAGAGATAGTCATTCCTTCCTATTCAGGATATATTATTAAAAGTGGTTTATCCCTCTTTAAGTCCTCAGGAATTTTCTCCAATACAACGTATCATATTGCGTCATTAGCCCATCAATACGTCTATGGGAATCCGTGACTAATCAAGATGTTGTTTTTTTAGGATCATTCAGTTTCTTTAAACGTGAGAGTATGATAAAAAACGACGTCCTACAATGCCCTGAAAGCTTCGAAAGGTTTGTAGGCTACAGCGAGCTTAAAATGTTAGGTTTGTACCATGTTTAACGCAAATGTCATCCAACTCCCCCCGAGTACAAGGAAGGATAAAAGTTCTACAATTGTGTCTATGAATATAAGATAAAAGACGTTACTGCGCAGTGTACGTAATGTCTAATTGTAGAACATTTGTATGTTATGTCAAAGGGCACAAAAAAAAGTGGTTCGACTATTCTTTATCTGAAAGAATAGCCTTAATGCGTTGTTTCGCTAGAATGTGAGATTGACGTGTAGTTCTCTTCGGTTGGGAACCCAATGTCGATGTAGGTTCCTCTAAAGAGGACGCGTCATCTAAATTAAAAATATTAGAATGGATTTCTAAAGGGTATAGATGCACAATAGCTCGAGTGATCTCCCCATTCTTTGTATTTAATGAAACTGATCGGACGTACCCATCAGGAGAAGTGTGAAGGGTTTTTACTATGCCTAATTTCCATCTCAAACGAGGACCATCATCCTCCACCAAGACTACATCACCGATAGCAATGTTAGGATGGCCAGAAACATTCCAAGATTGCTTAAGATTAAGTAAATAGTCCTTACTCCATGCACACTGGAATTTGGAAATAAGCGAAAGCGTGTACCGATACCTTTTATTTAATTTAAACGGGTCCCGGTAAGTAGTGTCCGACTCTAAAAGCTCTTCTGGAATAGGAAGAGTGTTAAATTTATAACCCACAAGTGGGTGTGAGGGTGTGAGAGGCTCCTTGCAATAAAGCTCGTCTCCCACAAAAGTGATATTTTCCCGGAATGACTCTAAAGTTGTTTTTTCCGCTTCGATGAATCGTTCATTTGGTAGGATGTCAATGTGTGATAGAGACCACAGTCGGTCTAAATCCTCAGTGGGGAATGAAGCTTCCTCTCCTTCTTCTTCTTCGGGTGCACTGGAAGGAAACTGCTGTTTCTCCACCTCCTCTTCATTGCTAAGTTCGGACGGAAGATGTTCCGCTCCGATTTCTTCTTCGCTTATTGTGGAGGAGGGGTGGTGCTCCTTGTTGAAGGGGATTGTTTCGGGTCTAAAATCGTCATAGAGACGAACTTCGGCCCGATACGTTGAAACGACCGAAACCTGTGACTCAGAATTGCTGGAAACAAAAGGTAATTCCCCCCAAATTAATTTGTAGGATGTCAATGTGTGATAGAGACCACAGTCGGTCTAAATCCTCAGTGGGGAATGAAGCTTCCTCTCCTTCTTCTTCGGGTGCACTGGAAGGAAACTGCTGTTTCTCCACCTCCTCTTCATTGCTAAGTTCGGACGGAAGATGTTCCGCTCCGATTTCTTCTTCGCTTATTGTGGAGGAGGGGTGGTGCTCCTTGTTGAAGGGGATTGTTTCGGGTCTAAAATCGTCATAGAGACGAACTTCGGCCCGATACGTTGAAACGACCGAAACCTGTGACTCAGAATTATTGCTGGAAACAAAGGGTAATTCTCCCCAAATTAATTTTCCAACGTTGGTAACCATCAGGTTGATTCCGCGGAAAGTCTCATATGACTTCAAAAATCGGGGAAGAGCGTCCGAGCCAAGAAGAATCCCTACATCTGTCACGGTATTTCCAGTGGGATAAAGGTTGGCTAATTTGACATGATGTCTACGTAGCATCCTTGTTGTCTTGACCAATCCAGGGATATGAATATCTGTGGGAAGGTGATCAACAACGATAGCAGAGATGGGAATGGTACCATCTTCCGTCTTAATTTTTAAAGTCACGACATCACGCAACATGGCGGGGCCATTTTGATTGATGCCGTTGATAGCTATACGAATTTTGGAGTGAGGAACACATTGCAATGCTTTCACCACCGAACGAGATACGAGACTGCGTTGCGACGCTTGATCATAAAGCGCTCTTACAAGTATAGTCTTATCTCCTTTATAAACAGATAAGTCTGCTAATGGTAAAGCAACTCCTCTATTTGCTGAGAGTAGTGTTGTCACATTATTCAAAGTCTCCTGAGGAGGAGACGTGGGTTGTGTCTGTGGGGAAACGTTTGCCCTCTGGCTCTGGTTTCCATTTTGACGACAGAACACTACATGATGATCTGTTGCCTGACACTTAAAACAAGGCCTTTGGTTTTTGCAATTGGAGGTAGTGTGGTTCTGAGCCAAACACCTTTCACACCAACCTTGGGCCTTAACAACCTGTTGTCTCAATTCTGGTGTCGGAAGCAAGACACACTCCGAAGGATAATGCGGTCCTTTACAAAATCTACATATTATGACTTTATCCCCAGTATTCTGACTGGTGGGGGCCGCATTTTGAGCAGGTTGTTTCGTAGAGTGGGATTTTGTTCCCGTAGTAGTCAAAATTGTTGAAGCCTTCGGGCTCCTGTGGACTTCTGTTTGTTTGTTGGTGATTGTTGTGAAGTGTTACTTCCTTTAGATGATTCCCTGGTCTCCTTAGCTCCTTTGGTTTCGGAAGAAATTTGTCTAGATGCTTCCAAAAAAGAGAGGGCTTGATCTACCATCTCCACGAGAAAGTCTAGAGTCCAATTTTCTTTGGCCTTGCCCCAGGGTACTTTGTCCTTTATCTCCTGAGGTATTTTCTGAGCTAGGAGGGAACCTAGAATGATTGAGCAACTCTTACAATCACCAACCATCTCCTTATTCTTAAGGGATTCTACATAGCAGAACAAATCTGCTTTAAACCTATACAGGTTCTCATAATTATATTCAGGAGGAGACAGTCCACATAATTTCAAAATTAGCGTCTCAATGACCTTAGCTTTGTTACCAAAGTCATTTTTGAGCTGCTTCAGTACAATCTGGTAGTTCTCTCCGACCCGTGAGTATCCGGAAACAAGTTTCAAAGCATTACCCCTTAAGCAGTCGAAAAGAAGTTCCAATTTAATATTGTCCTTATAACCGCGACCTTCTGCTATTGACTCAAATGATTCCAAAAATGATTGAAATTCAATTGAATTTCCATCAAATAGTGGTAGTTTTTTAGCAGGAGGCCTAAAAAGACCAAAGTTATGGTTGTTCCTAGAGCAACAAGAATTCCTCGTTGAAGAAGAAGTAGATGAACCTTTATTAGATTTTTTCATAGAGTTCAGATATTCATCAGCACGATTTATTTGTTCTCTGATCATCCTTTGAATTTTAAAACATTCGGTATCGTCTGCAATGAATAATGAACCTTTCAAGGAGTCTTGAATGATCTTGTCACTCTCGTCAAGTTTTAAACTGATGTCGTTTAATAATTGACTAAGTGTGAGAATAGACGCTGAAGAGGCCTCGGGAGCTGATAATAAATCTTCAAGTTCGGTAGAGGCAAGACTGAGACGAGCTCTTTGAGATAAACGAACTCGTTTCGAGTCCCTGAGCTCTTTTGTGTCCGTCGAATCCACATTATTCAAATCAGATATGTTCTCAACAGTGCTGTTGCTACCTAACTCTGATGTAGACTCCGGGATAGACAGAAGGTCTGTTGCCGTCGTCGTTTTTCTTTTGGTATTTTCGTTCCGAATGGACCCTTCCTCTTTCGATGCCCCTGAATTGGAAATTCTCATGGGACTAGGCCCTTTTGCTCCCTTCGACCTTGTCATAATATTATATTTTAATTAAAATACCAAAAGGAAAGGTATATACAAAATATTAAAGCACGTCCACCAAAGTAAACTGCGTTTTATGTCTGTCTGTCTACTGTAAGCCAGCCAATACAGACAAACACAAAAAAAGAAAAAAAAATATATAAAAAATGAGAAAAGATAAAAAAACAAAAATATATGTCGCTCCCTCAGCGATGTATAAAGAAAAAATAAAAATATAAAACAAAAAAGTGAAATGATTAAAAAAAAAAGGCGAACTTAATCTACCCTATAGTATATACATATAGATCTTAAGTAATATCTATATACAAACAACTAGGAAGAAAAGGCCATAATAATAATAATAATAATAATAATAATAATAATAATATAATAATAATAATATAATAATAATAATAATAATAATAATAATTAATAATCATAATGTTTAATAATAATAATAGTGAATAATAATAATAATAATAATAACTTAATAATAATAAATCAATATAAATAATAATTATAAATAATGAATAACTCTATTACTCAGAACTCTTATATTAATAATAATTATATAGATGATGATAAAATAATAATAATAATAATAATAATAATAATCAATATAATATATAATAATAAAATAACAATAAATATTAAACAATCAAAATAGGTTACAATAATGGAAATGATGCTTATAATAATAATAATAATAATAATACTAATAATAATAATAAATAATCACTAATAATAATAATAATAAAGAAGCAATACAAAAAAAAAAAAATCCTTCAAAAAATCAATAGGTATTGGCGTCCGTGTGTGTGTATGAAAGGGAGGAAAAATTATGAAAATACACACTTACAGCAAGATATTTGTGTGTGAGGAAGAGCAAACTTATTAATACACACACGCTCATAAAGCATGTACGTATGTCTGTCCTCAACACTATATACAAGGCAGAACTAATAATAATAATAATAATAATAATAATAATAATAATAATAATAATAATAATAATAATAATAATAATAATAATAATAATAATAAAAAGAATATTTTTTTTTCAGGTTTAATAATAATTTTTATTTATGATATATAATTTTATAATAATAATATATAATAATAATAATATAATAATATAATAATAATAATAATAATAATAATAATAATAATAATAATAATAATAATAATAATAATAATAATAATAATAATAATAATAATAATAATAATAATAATAATAATAATAATAATAAGAAAGAAAGGACAATAAACAAAAAAGATAATAAAACCAAAAACTAAAAAACAAAAAAGGAATTCAAACCGAACACCAAGTTCAATTCCTATTGTGTTCCCTAAAAAGGGTCAAGCGAATGAACTGTACATAAAAAAAAATTAAATAAAATCAAAATTGAATTGAACCAAACTAAATCAAATTGAGAAATAATTCTCCATTTCCTCAATTTCAATTTAATTCTCTTTCAAAGAAACCGAGTTCCCTTAACAATATGATTATTTATTATAAACACGTGTTCAAGGCTCTCTTCATTGCGAAAGAGAAAAAAAAATTAAATAAAATTGAAAAATTAAGTCGAAATCAAATTGAAATCAAATAGCAATTTCAATTTCAATTTTCAATTTCGGTGAACTCAATAAGTCATAAATTATAAAGTGGAACGGGTAACGTTCTCCAATCTCCCCGGAGAAAAGCGGGCATAACTCATAAATTCGAATACGAGCGCGAAAAGAGAACGCGTAGAACAGAGGGCCAGTGCCGCAAAGGGCAAAAGGTCATGCGCGAAAATGAATAATAAATGAGGGTCCACCGCTGGCCACTGCGATGTGCCAAACGGGGGTGGGGGATAGGTATTAAAACGTTGAGCGCCAACTATCGAAATTTGCTTTTAACCTACGAAAAAATGGGGGAGATATTGAGCGAATAAAAGGGGTAATATGCAGCCCCCCTCCCTCTCTCTCTAATTTTTATTCCCCCTTTTTCTTATAAACGTAGTTAAGGAGTAAATCGACTTCTGTTTGTTGTATATACAATCCACATGTAGGTACGGCTTTATTACAGGATAGCACACACAAACAAACACCAAATAATAGATATAAATGCCGTGGTACAAAAAATAAATGATATAATATAATTACGAATATAATTTTGTAGTGTGAAGAAGGAAGGCCTCCTTTGCCCCTCCCCCTTTCTAGTGGAATTCCTTGCTAAACACACAGGCGTACACGAAACATGTACACATGTATGTGTACCCAATTTCCACTACAAAGCGGAAGAACCCTCTTGGAAATATACAGAAAATTCCCAAGATTCCTTCAGAAGGAAATAATAGGTAAAAGCAAGCAAAGGCTAAAGATACAGGAAAGCTGAGTGTCTGATGTATCTCTATTAGATGAAACTGAAGAGACAAATTTCATCTAAAGGCTACTTTAATATTGACAGTAGGAGAATGTTTGTTTCTTCACAAATACAATTCTCTAAGCTCGTGTGTAAAAAACCAAAGGATGGAGTACTCACCTGAGTTCTTCACGTACACTCCCCGATTGATACATACACACAACACTGACTTACTGTAGGTAGGGTGACGTAAATTATAACCAAGACTGATTTATAAAAGCACGACACACACACTATTATTTACAACATGCAATTAGAAATTACACATAAATGCACTTAATTAATAAAAGATTAAAAAAGGTTATTAGGCTCTGCTTCAAGCAAAGAAGAGACAGAACCAAAAAACAACACAAGCACCAAAATAAAAGGTACACTGATCGAGAAGCGTTATTTGCCCAAGGCTGCTAACATGCGACTAAAAAACAAAGGTGAAAAAGGGTGCGCCATTGGGCATTGGTTGCTAAAGATGTTGCAATCTTGGAATAAGGTGCGATGACCTCAATCTCGGACGTGAGAGAATGGGCATTTTAAACAAATCCTGATTACAAAAGTAGCTCCTTTATTGCTGAAAGGGAAATTCTTTAAAACTTTATCTATACTATCATTCTAAAACAGGAGGCTCGAAACTATAGTGCAGATAGAAAAATATAGAAAAATATAATAATAATAAAAAAAAACAATGGTCGATATTTGAAAAATCGTCGACATGTGCGTTCCTTAAATTTTTGGAAGGGACACTTAGCTCTTTGATTCTTGCTGTTGCACAGCACTCGATCTCAGTGAGGTTTTTCCGCGAGGCTACTCACTCTCTCACTCTCACACTGTTGAGGAGAGCGAGTCTGTGTCATAGCACGCTGTGTAATAGATGTGGAGGACAGGAGCGGATTAGTCTTCTCGGGTTGTTCTTAGGAGTTAGTTATATTATTTTATTTAATTTTTTTATTATGTTATGAATTTTAGTACTGTTTATAGCCTTATCTATTGCAACTATGATTACCCTAATTAAAGTACATTTATTATCTTTTAATTACCTCCTAATGAGACTGTAACTAATTACTTTTTTACTTTTTCTGTTCTGACTGCGGCTTTTTCTTATGAAAGATTTCCTTGAATTCGATTTTTGCCTTCTGGAGCCAATTTTTGTGCGTAAATAGCGATTCTGACAACAGAGATTTCTAATCCACGGCTAGATTAGCCACTTGTATTTGGCCCAGCTTCAACGGCTTTCCGGATCTATCGCTAGGCCTAAGTCGCATTGTTATGCAATTCGGGATAGCGATCAGAAGATTTTCCTGTCCGTATTCTGCATGGTAGCCAATCTTGTAATGATACCGAGACATTGTAATGCTTTTTTAATATGATGACTCTCACGAGTTATCTGTCTGAGCACGCGCACTCTCTAGGTTCTGTACACTACTTCCGATGAAATACTTTTATGCTTAAGAATGAAGACTCTTCTTCTACTGATCTACCAAACCTGTTGCGTTAAAGGGAAGTGCTTCTTACAACTCTGGTGGACCCATCGGCGGCGTAGCCGCTTATGCATTGACACACGACTACCTTTACAAGTTTTAGCACTTTTCATCATATTGATCTAGAAGGGTTTCACTTCTTTATACATTAATTTATGTGGGAAGGATTTCACTTCCTATTCTTTATTCTCTCGTTTAGGAGGGTTTCAATCCTGACTTTACTTTTGTGTTACAGTCTCAGAGAATTTGGTAATTAAAGATAAAAGGATCAAATCAAGAAACATTTCTATCAGGCTATATTAAAATTCACAGTACATATCTGACATAGAATAAAATAAACTTTAACATAACGTCCCAACCATAAAACCCATTGTACACATACCTATCAGTCTATTCCAACCCTCAATACGCAATTAACATTCCTCAGAGATAATATGAAAAAAAACTAAAAAAAGTTTCATAACAATAACAAAAAATCATCCTTAATTAACTTAAAGCATAATAAGAAACTAATTGTTATTAATTATTGTTATTAATTATTTATTATTATTATCATTTTATTATTATTATTCTTATTATTATTATATTTTATTATTATTCATTATTATTATTATTATTTATTATTATTATTATATATTATCTATATTATTATTAATTATTATTATTATTATTATTATTAATTATTATTATTGATGATGAGTTGTAATATTTTACCATCCCGCTTGTGGATCAATTGTTTGTTCTACTCTGGGAGTATTAAAATACAATGGAGATTGAGTACGTGAGTGAGCAAAGATAGGGGTGATTTCTCCATTTGCGATCGAGATTGCTCTCACTCGTTACACTATAATAAAATTTCCATTTACATTATTTTGAAACTCTGGAAGATGTGGAAGGAGATTTTTTTAATACAACACAAAGACTACAATTAGTTTTGAAATATATTTATATTATATATATTATATATATATAATATATATATTAATATATATAGTATAGTATATATATTATATATAAACTAAAACGTAGACTGAGTGGAAGTGTAATTATACTAGGAACTAGAATATATAAGTCACCAGCTGATATAAGTAGTCACCGAAATCTAAGGGAGTGGTGACATACACTCATACGTGAGTTAACGGATGTACTAAGTATAGTAGCTGATATTAAACTAATGCTATTATAATCTTTATTGTAATTAATAAAGCTAGAACTCTTAGGAGGCAAAAGCTATTATTATTATTATGTACAGTAAAATTTTCTTACATCTTATAAAATCACACACATAACTATGGTTATTCCTTTTTGTATGTTATTAAAATTGAAAACAGCAATAGAAACGTCTTTTCTCCCTACCGGCGATATCTGAAGCCAAAGGAGGGAAGACGCCAGTTAGTGAGGCTAAGACAACAAAGCCATCAACAAGTCCAGGGCATGGCCCTGGCACGCTAAATATATTATTTTTATACTAAAATTAAAGGTTGTTAGATTATTATTAATGTTCTTATAATAAGATCTTTTAAGTGTCATTTGATACGATAAGTTGATTCACCAGTGAAAATAATAAGATAAAAATTAGAGAGAGTGGTGAATAACATCTTGCAAAGTACATCGAAGCACTATGGCCTTCGCCCCTTTGCCAATCATTCTAATAAATATAATATTGGGATTTGAATACTCACGAAAATGTATTTGAAGGATCAATGA
Source organism: Trachelipus rathkii (assembly GCA_015478945.1). Lineage (NCBI taxonomy): Eukaryota > Metazoa > Arthropoda > Malacostraca > Isopoda > Trachelipodidae > Trachelipus > Trachelipus rathkii. Next base: position 17,474 of record JABUQX010006010.1, read on the forward strand.
TCCAGTCCTTATTATTATGACAAAATAAAAATTGTCTTATTATTATTCGTGACAACCACAATATAAAAAGAATATTAATTAAAGAAACATACACATCAACTATTTTTCTATAAACCTTCCATCTTATTATATGTGTACCCGAGGGGTGGGTGATTTATTCTATGTTTAATTAATTATGAACTCATCTACTCGTGCTACATGTGATGCCCCCAGTATGTGACTTCAAAAAAATAAAAAAAAAAAAAAAAATAAAAAAAAAAAAAAAAAAAAAAAATTACCAACCTGTCTGATAAAAAGGGTCAAAGATAATATAAAAATAATAATAAATAATAATAATAAAATAACGCGGTGATAATGAAAGTGTACAGTTTCAGTAATGAGTACTCAAGTGAAGTTATAAAAAGTAAGTCTTGAGGTTCAATATTGGATATGCTAAAAACGTAAGGCGATACACGTGAAGAAAATTTCCTTGTAAAAGAAAATAAAAGAGTCGTTTATCCAGTTAAAAATAGTGCTTTCAAAAAAAAAAAAAAAAAAAAAAAAACCCCACCGCCCTTTTCAAAAAAAAAAAAAAAAAAGAAAAAGAGCGTATATCTAAGGTGAGTGAGTGAGGGTGAGATGATCTGGAAATTAGAATATAACTAGGAGGAGCATAGAAACGACATCTGCCGAGTCTAGCTAATGGATATATCGTATAGTTATAATATCAAGTTCATTACTGAAATTTGGATAGGTAAAAGCGAGTTTAAAGAAAAAGAAAAAAACAAAAGAAATCAAGTCTGTTGATGAAGCCGACGAGGCCTATATAAAGAAACTTGTGAAGGGTACGAAATAACCCAAAAGTTAAATTCGCCTCTATGCTGTAACAAACTATAGCTCAAAATTGCCTGTCTGTTAAAGCACATAAGCCACTCGTAACGTTGTTCAGAGAATACAGGAAAGAACATAGAAATTCTTCTCCCGCGCAAATGGTATTTTGTTTTTGTAGTGAAAATTTAATCTTATAATTATTTTGTTTTATTAAAAAGTAATTAAAATATATTATAATACGGTGGCGGAATGATGTTATAAAATAATGGAAAATCAGATAGACTTCTTTTGGTTATATAATAATTAGAAGAATCTTGTGTATATTTAAATAAACTTGTGTTTACAATGTGTAATAAGGATTTGGGTATCCCCCAACATTCTTAATCTTATCCCCCAAAAAGCGGGAGGGAAAGAAGGTTGAACTTGTAAAGTTGTAAATAAAACTTTAAGAAATGCTTGTAATACGGGTACCGAAAAAAGGTCTTCCGTGAAACTTGATAATAAAAATTTCCTTTTTTTTAGGAAAGAAAGTGTAATTTTGTATTTTTAAGAGTAACAAAAATTTATATTTTAAATTGCGAAAAATGTAGAACAAAGAAACGCTTGTAAGACGGACTTTTTAGGAGATCCGTTATTATTCATATAATAAGATTCCTTCTCGGAGGAAGAAATATTGTAACTTGGTATTTTTTTTGAAAGATTAAAATTTATATTTTAAGATGTCGATGTTGTAAAGACCTTGAGTCTGTGGGTATATTTAAAAGCATGCCTGGAGATCTCCATATTTTAAAAAAATTATTGTATTTTATTTATTAAGTATGATAATTAGCTTAGGAAATTCGATTCCTCTGAGTAAAAAATTTAATGAAATTATTATAATTAGTTATATACGAATTTATTTTATGTGCTATTAGGAAGATATGTCTGATCAAAATTATTTTTATAATATTTTATGTTGCCGTCTGATTAATATATTTTTTCGAATTAATGTGAAATCATATTTAAAATTTATCTGAAATAACGAGAGAAATATAACTGTCGTGGTACCCTAAGTGGGAGGAGCTATGAGCTCTTGTTGTCCTCTGACGTCATCACGAGAGGGTGCAGTTCTAAAGGCAGGCGATATAGGCGTTTAAAAAAAAAAAAAAAAAAAAAAAAAAAAACAAAAAAAAAAAAGTTGAGTTATATAAAAATGAACATACAATCTCTACCGAATATTTTTGACCGAAATTTAAAATTTAAAAAAAAAATGTATTTTTTTTAGAATTGAAGGCTGGGTATTCTTGACTTAGCCGGGGATGCACCAAATATGTACTAAGTATAGTACTATATAAAATAATGCTATTATAATCTTTATTGTAATTAATAAAGCTAGAACTCTTAGGAGGCAAAAGCTATTATTATTATGTACAGCAAAATTGCTTACATCTTATAAGATCAACACACATAACTATGGTTTTCCTTTTGTTGTGTTTATTTAAAAAATTGAAACAGCCAAAGAAACGTCTTTTTCCCGGCGATATCTGAAGCCAAAGGAGAGAAGACGCCAGTTAGTGAGGCTAAGACAACAAAGGCATCAAAGTCCCAGGGCTTTGTCCTGGCACGCTAAAAAATATATTAGTTTTTATACTAAACACTTAAAGTGTTAGAATTATTTTGAATGTTTCTATAATCAGATTTTAAGTGTCATTGCATACGATAAGTTGATTCACCAGTG
>JABUQX010006010.1:22500-25750 GCA_015478945.1 Trachelipus rathkii
AATATATATATATATATTATATATATATAGTTATATATATATTAGTATATTAATATATATATAGTATAGTATATATACTATAATTGGTCAGCCATACCGAAAGACACATGCAGTAACTGACAAGCTATAACAGCTACATGTTAAATTAACTATAATTTTATTAGCAGGAGAACCATTTTTACCCATGAAAAACAAAGAATAACTTTTAAAAAAAAAAAATTTAAATTGTTAAAAAAATGTGAAAATTACGGTTTTTTTGACAATACGAAGGAGATCGAGTACTCCGAGGGAGCGGCAAAGTGCAAATTTTGAATTTTTTCTTTTATAACTAAAGAATACCCAAGGGTAAAACCTTAAGATGGACAGGTCGGGGTTTTCGGCTACCGGGGGGACGCGGGGGTTGGACTTTCGTCCCCTTTCTGTCCCCGTCGGCCTCGAACCCCTCAAAAGGATATAAAAAAGAAAAAATACACATTTTCTCCAAAGGCGTAACAAGTAAAATACTATTTGCAACTCTTGCTCTCGTGAACTAACTGCAAGGATTCAGTAATCACAGCGTAAACTGCAAATCGAACTTATAGCCTAATTTGTAAGGTGTTTAATTAAATAGTTAGAATAAAGATAAACAAAAATTTAAGTCTTCATGATAATTGCTTGCTGAGATCAAAAATGTTTATTTTATCTTTCTGAGTAGATGTTATGTTTTTTAGTTACATGCCGGCCTCTTCGGGGATGCTGGCCTATGGTCACATCCGAAACACACATGCATGTAACTAAAAAACTATAAGCTACACGAAAATAAATATCATTTTATCAAATCAGGAGATTTTTACCCATGAAATAAAAATAAAATAAAAAAAATAACGCTTTTTTAAAAAAATTTAAATTGTTAAAAATGTTGAAACTTGTTATAATAATTACGATTTTTGACCATAGCGAAGTACTCTGAGTACTCGAGGGGCGCGGCAAGTGCCAAAATGTTGATTTTTTTTTTTAAGCTAAAGAATACCCACGGGTAAACAACAAGATGGACAGAGTCAGGGTTATCGCCTACCGGGGGACGAAGGGCAGGGGGCTTCGTCCTCTGTCCCTCGTCGGCTCGATCCCCCTAAAAAGGAAATAAAAAGAAACATTTTCTCCAGAGCAAATAAACAAAACACTTTTTTAACCCTTGCTCGTTTACTGCAGGAATTGGGTCGCTGAAGGTTTGATGAGAACGTACGTTGCCAGATCCTAAGAATTATATCTCTAATAATTTAAGGTGTTATAATAAAGTATTGAATAAAATAATTTTTTTTTAAGTTTTCATCGCATGAAATTTCTTGCCTTAAAATAAATGTTAATGTTATTTTCCTGTGCTGTTATAGTTTTAAGTTACTGCATGGGGCTTTCGGGATGCTTGAGTATATATATATATATATTATTAGTGTTGACACCGATACCAAAATTTTAGGTCCGATACCACGATACCAGTACTCACATTTTTCGAATGCACGAACGAACCAAATATTTTTGCCGATACCCGATACCGATACTTTTATCCCTATAAATTGGTCTGAATATATATATAGATATATATTATATTACTATATATAGTATATATATATATATATAATATATATATATATATATATAGATATTATATATTATATAGTATATATATATAAACCGTATATATATACTATATATTATATATAATATAATATATAATATAATATTATATATATATATATATATATATATATAATAACTCTATATTAAAAAATTTATTATTATATATATATATAATATCCTAAAATAAAATACATTTAAAATTTTATATATTAAAATATAAAATATTAATATACTGTACTATCGAGCAGCTGAAATGATTATTATGCAGGATCTTCTCTACACTGCGGCGGTACCCAGGCCGTAGCTCGCGAGCAACTATCGTTTAATTGTGGCTAGTGGATTAGGGATTCATCACGTTTATTAAAAAATAAAGTTTTAAAAATTATATATATATATATATATAATATATATATATATATTTACTAGTATATATATAATTATATATATATATATACTATATAGTATATAAGATATATTATATATATATATATATATCATACTATTTATATATAGTATATATATATATATATATAGACTCTCCAACTGAAAGGCCAATCTTCTTCGCTCCTAATTTCCTCTAACTTAACCCTGGACGTAAATGGATTCTCTCCTCCTTCCTTCTCCTCTCGGGCGTCATGTCTTGCCCTGGTTACATTTGATCGGTACATGGGTTTCTGGATCTATGAACGTTAGGAGGGGTGGCCGGATGGCATTCCTCCCGAAGTTTGAGGGAATGTGCTTACTTGCTGGACCTCACCCCTCGTTCAACTATATTCTTATCTCAATACTAGCATTTCCCTCAGTGTTGGAAGCACGCACATGTCCAACCTATTCCGAAAAAAGGAAGCCGCTCTGATCCTTCAACTATCGCCCTATAGCTTCCTTGTATTTTATATAAAATCTTGAACCCTTCTCAACTCTTCTAGACCATCTTGAATCTCATTCTCTTCTTTCGATCGCCAGTACGGCTTTCGGCGTTCAAGTACTGGCGATTACTTTCCTATTTACCGATTTTGATTTTCTGCTCTAACGAACTACGGGGAGATTGTGTGGTGACGCTTGACATATAAAAAGCATTTGACCGGGTATGGCACGCGTCACTGCTCTCTAAGCTCCCTCCTTTGGGTTTCCTCCTTCTCTTGCTTACTTATGTCTAGCTTCTTTTCACAAGTCGCTCAATGTCGGCTGTGGTTGATGGGGCGACTTCTTCCTTTTTTGTCAATAGTGGTGTTTCCTCAGGGTCTGGTCTTATCTCCTTACTTATTCCTACTTTTCATTTATGATCTCACCTGCACATTAACTCTATCCACTCATATGCCGATGCTCTGACCCTTCATTTTCAACTCTTTCATAACAAACTTCTACAAATTCTCCCTCTTAAAACCTTCTACTTTCCTATCTCTTTCGACGTTCTCTTCGTCTCTCCTGTTTGACAATATAACTCCTTGGCCTTAACATCACAAAAAAATACGTCTTGGAAAACCTCACATGCACAGGTTGCCAGGGCAGCTCAAAGAACACGGGGTTCTGTTTAGAACTGCGAGACTTTCTTTTCCTCTTCTCAGTTACTTCAGCTATACAAGGGTCTCATCCGCTTTGTGATGGAGAACTGTTCTCATATCTGGGGGGGGCTCTG
>JABUQX010006011.1:0-5000 GCA_015478945.1 Trachelipus rathkii
CTCTGTAACGTCTCCCTGTCTCTTGCAACTAGAGCAATATCGTCCGCATATGCCATTACAACAATCTCCTCCTCCTCCACCCCAATCTCTCGCATACACTTGTCCATATACAGGATGAACAACAACGGTGACAACACTCCTCCCTGTCTAACACCTGTCTTCACTCCAAACCACTGTCCTATCCCATACGCTGTCCTAACGGCACTTTCACTTACTGTGTAAAGTCCCTTTATCACTCTAATCAACTTGGGTTCTATCTGGTAGTAAAGTTTTACCCTAGGTACACTGTTAAATGCCTTCTCTAAATCCACAAAAGCCATATACATTTTCTTTATCCCACTCCCAGCTCTTCTCTATCATCATCTTCAGAGAAAATATCAGATCCGCTGTTCCTCGTCTGGGCCTGAATCCATACTGCGCTTCATTCAGCTTGTCCTCGACTCCCGTCCTGAGCCTTTTCTCCAATATCCTTTCATATAACTTCATGGCATGCGGCAGCAACGATATGCCCCTATAATTGGAACAGTCGCCCCTATCTCCCTTTTTGAACACCGGGCATACTATCGCCCTACCCCACTCCGCAGGTACTCTCTCCACTCTCCAGAAATCATTAAACATCTTCAACATCCATCGCATGACCTCCTCACATCGCATTGTCTCCACCGGCAGCCCATCACATCCTGGACTCTTCCCATTTTTCATATTCCCCATTGCCATCTCCAACTCTTCCATTGTTATCGCACCCTCATCCACGTTTATTCGGATCTGTTCCTCTCTGCCTTCCGGAAGGTTCACATCTCCTTCCTCCTGATTATATAACTCTGAAAAGTACTCTCCCCACCTATCACTGATCTCATCAGGGTCCACTCTCAGCCTACCCTCCTTATCCTTTACTGAGTGTGCAACAGTTGTATGGGTTACAGAGCTCTCTCCATAGTCTCCAGGCACCTGTCAGGTCGAATTAAGCCACGGCACCACTCCAAGGTAACCAGCCCATTATCATGTAGATGGAGCCCGTTACGATCGTCGTGGGATAGTATATATATATATAATATATATATATATATATATATATATAAAGAGAAAGAGAGCAGTTATGTTATATATATATATATATATATACATATATATTAAAGTATATATATATATATGTTGGTTGTTATATATATATATATATATATATATATATATATGTTATACATTTATATATATATATATATATATATATATAAATATATTATATATTATGTGTTATACTTTATTTGTTGCTATATATATATATATGTTATATATATATATATATATATATATATATATATATTATATATATATATATTTTATTATTTATATATATATATAAATATTTTCCATACATTCCTCTCTCTATCTATCTTATATATATATATATATATATATATATATATATATATATATATATATTATTAGTTATATATTATTATATACATATATATATATATATATATATTTCATCATCCCGAGAAAGGGTGTATCACCGTCAGGCCGAACGAGTTTCCGAAATCATATTCAGACTTTAAACTTCTCTTCCTTCTTGTACCTTCCAAACCACAGAATAATGAGCTTGTCACTAAGATCCCATACAAAACCAAAGGCTAGATCTTGAGTTATCAACGAGGGCCAATCTCCCCAGGAAGGGTGCCCTCACTCCTGTCAGTGGAACGAGCTCTAATTGATATCATCTTGCCTTTAAACTCTTCTTTCCTTCTTGTGCTTTCAAACCAGAGTGAGCTTGTCAGTACATCCAATACCAAAGGCTAATCCTTGAGTTAATTCAAGCAAAATATGAAGGGCCGGGCTGCTATGCCTGTGACCCTCATGAAGAAATCTCTCCTAGCTATAAGAAAGTAATTTCTTCGTTAGATTCAACTGTATCGGAGAAAATCCTATATATACAATATATATATATATATATAGTATATATATATATATATATTGGTTAAGGTTATATATATATATAATATATATATATATATATATATATAGTATATATTATATATATATATATATATATATATATATATATATATATATATGTATATTTTATATATATATATGAGGCGACTCCTACACTTCATAAGAAGCCAAAGCCAAGATATAAAACAGCGATATTCTAGATAATTCTTTATTTTCAGAAGAAAATTTATTAAGAACTATTCTAGAATAAAAAGAAGTTAAGGTCGTGAATATTGTATAAATTTTTCGCTTTTATTGCACTTTACAAATTATAAATTTGTAAAGCACGATGAAACACTAATCCCTTCCTTCAGTTGAATTTGCTAGTTGTTTTAACATCTTATTTCAAGCTGGCAACATCTATCTCCGTACAGCAGAATCTCTTTTTATTAATAAACCTAAGGCAGACATTAATGCGAAATTTAATGAAATGAATGAATGTTTGAATGTTCTTTTTTTTTTTGTTTTTTGCGAAATAATGTAATTTTTTTTGATTTTTCATTGAAATTATTTTTTAAACTTCACAATTAATGCAAAATAATTTTAGTTTTTTATATTTTGAAATTTATTATTTGTAAATTGCATTATAAATAGTTAGTTAACCGTGATCATGCCTGAAGTATATAGGCGAAATATTGGTACAATATTAAAGGCTTTAACTTCTTTAAATTCTACAATAGTCCTTAAAAAATTTTCTTCGGAAAATAAAGAATTATTTAGAAGAATAGAAAGAACTTGCAAAAAGTACTATTATTATTATTATTATTATTATTATTATTATTATTATTATTATTATTATTATTATTATTATTATTATTATTATTATTATTATTATTATTATTATTATTATTATTATTATTATTATTATTTTTTTACAACTTCAATCAATTATAATAATAGTTCTTTATTTTCAGAAGAAATTTTATTCAGAGAACAAAAAGAACCCGAATTATGCAACACAGGTATAAACCAAGTAAAATATGGAAGCATTACACGACGGATCACAAATCCCCTCCTACAGCTGAAATTGCTAATTGTTTTAAAATTTTATTTCAAGTTGGTAATTTTAACTATCTGCGCATAGCAGAATCTCTTTTTATTAAAAAACTTAAGCCGGACATCAATGTGAAATTTAATGAAATGAATGAATGCTTGAATGTTTTTTGAATATTTGAGTGTTTTGCAGGTACACCTAGTATCCATGATAATAGCTGTATTTGCAAAATAATGTAAGCTTTTTTTTTTTTTGATTTTTCATCAAAATTATTTTTTTTAAAGTTTTCAATTAATTTTATTGCTGTAGTTAATTTTATTTTTTTATATTTATAAATTTATTTTTGTAAGCTGCATTATAAATAATAGTTAGTTAACCGTGATCATGCCTGAAGTATGCAGGCGAAATATTGGTATAATATTAAAAGTTTTAACTTTTTATTCTAGAATAGTCCTTAATAATAAATTTTCTTCTGAAAATAAAGAACTATTTAGAAGAATAGAAAGAACTTGTATAAAAAGTATGTTAAAATTGACGCTGATATAAATTTTCTTAAAATATTATTATTATTATTATTATTATTATTATTATTATTATTATTATTATTATTATTATTATTATTATTATTATTATTATTATTATTATTATTATTATTATTATTATTATTATTATTATTATTATTATTATTATTATAATTATATTATTATTATTCACATTTCTGTTATTATATTATTATTATTATTATTATTATTATTATTATTATTATTATTATTATTATTATTATTATTATTATTATTATTATTATTATTATTATTATTATTATTTATTATTATTATTATTATTATTATTATTATTATTATTATTATTATTATTATTATTATTATTATTATTATTATTATTATTATTATTATTATTATTATTATTATTATTATTATTATTATTATTATTATTATTAATTAAAATTCGAAAAAACATTTAAATTAGTTATCCATTAATGTTAAAAAGCTTTACATAAATAAAATGTAAAATAATTTTTTAAATTTTTTATATTACTTAAAACTTTTATTAAATTTCATAAAGCTATTTAGTTTTAAAAATTATAATTTTAATTTTAAGTAGATTGGTATGGAAATAATGATACTTATCTTCTTTTTCTTAGTTTTCAGCAACGTATTTATGAGTGCTTGCACTTAAAAACAAATTTATGTAATTATATACCAATCCTCTGAAGTTTAGCGATATAAAACCAATCATCCACCTACAATAAGAAGGACAAACTCCACGTTTCCATTCTCCATCATTCTAACACCTTCCCCTGCTACCCCTAACTCTAATTCTTTCATAACCAAATCTGTATAAAAATTGAATAACCAAGGAGACGCTGCATATCCCTGCCTCACACCGCTAATAATATTAAACCAATTACTTTAAACTCCATTTATTCCACAAGAGCTTGACTATCGTCATAAATTCTTTTGATTCCATTCAGAAGGCTACCACCAATACCATATAAATCCTGTCATACGCTTGTTGGAGATCTATAAAACCTAATTACAATTTATTCTTCTACTATCTCATTTTCTAAGTCATTTGTTTCAATGTAAAGATTTGATCCACATATCCCCTACCACTTCTAAATGCACCTGTTCTTCACCAAACAGTCCCTCAGTCACACGATGTGCTCTTTTTGAACTAAAATACCAGCATATATATTTCCTACAACACTCAATAAACTAATTCCCCTATAGTTCCAACAGTTCCCCATATCCTCCTTACCCTTATATTAGGGTACTGTTACTGCTCTATCTAATCCAATTAATCATCAAGCTTCAAGAAGAAGAAGAAGAAGAAGAAGAAGAAGAAGAAGAAGAAGAAGAAGAAGAAGAAGAAGAAGAAGAAGAAGAAGAAGAAGAAGAAGAAGAAGAAGAAGAAGAAGAAGAAGAAGAAGAAGAAGAAGAAGACCTACAGAATTGAAGAAGAAGAAGAAGAAATAAGATTAATATTGAGCACAAGA
>JABUQX010006011.1:20000-22500 GCA_015478945.1 Trachelipus rathkii
AAATTGACTAATTCATATTGATAAACACTTAAAAGGGTTTGAAATCCAAAATGACTACCCCTAACAAAAAATACACTTTTGATAAATCTAGCTTTAAAAATGCAATACAGAAATAGGTAAATGAAATTGGTAAAAGAACTTTTAAACTACATGCCATATCAGACCAAAAGACTAAAAAATTATGATATATATCCTTAATCTTTAAATTATTAAAGAGCTTTTAAGTTTTAACAAACTAACATTATATATATATATATATATATATTATATAAGTATATTAATATATATATATATATTAATATTATATATATATATATATATATATATATATTATATATATATATATATATATTATGTATATATATATATATATAATATATATATATATAATATATATATATTATATATATATTTATATATATATATATCATATATATATATATATATATATATATAAATATATTAATATATATATATATATAATTATATATTATATATATAATATATATATATATATATATATATTATATATGTATATATATTATTATATATATTATATATATATACTATATATATATATATATATATATATATATATAATATATATATAGTATATATATAATATATATATATAATATTATAAAGTGCATGTACCAGCTGCTATTGATACTGTATAGAAAGGAAGTGAAAGGAAAGTTAAATAGCTTATGCATTGCTATTTAGGTAACCATTCTCTAATATTTAAAATCAAATGCTCTTAAATTATGATGAAGAAACAGGAGCTGATCAGCTAGTGTTGGAGAAAGACGATTCCTTTTACTTGTATAAATATTTCCTGCTTGGCTAAACATTCTCTCGCTAAATACACTTGAAGGTGGAGCAGAGAGATATTTCCTAGCTAATTCAGGTAAGATGCAATCAGGATAAAGAGCTTTTTCTTTCTTTCCACCATAACAGTGGATCAGCATCCGATTTTCGTTCCATAAGTGGTGCTGCAAAATATTTATCCACAGTAGTTTGAATAGTATTTTCTAATTCATGTTGTTTTCTCTCACTGCTGCTTCTACGTTTGCATTTTAACTTTTTTCTACTTTGATCAGTTCCACTTGGTTTGATTGTATCTGAATATTCTTCATTTTCTTCTGACGATTTTTCTTGTGGCAACACTAAAAGCAAGCTACCCTCATTGAGCAACGTTTCATCTCAAGAAAGAGTGATGTTATTCCAGCCTTCCTATTGGCTGTCGCTTCTCCCTCTCGCTTCCCCCAACCATTTAACGAATATTCCTTTCCTTTTTAAAATGCGCTTTTATTTAGCAGGTAAATTAATAATTAAATAACTTTTTTTATTATTTCATTAAAGTTCACACCTCACGGGTTTAGCCCTCTTCAAGGAGTGTAACTTCTCTAGGTAGTTACTACTTAGGATCCGGACTAGGAAGGTGCATGATAATTGCATGTTTAGAGTCAATCCTTATATATATATATATATATATATATATATATATATATATATATATATATATATATATATATATATATATATATTATATATTTTATATATATTAGAAGGTACGTATAAATGGAATTTCATTCTCCTGCGAAAATGATGTTCATTCTCTGGCCTCCCGCATAAGCTATCTCCGGTGCATATATATATATATATATATATATTATATATATATATATATATATATATATATAATATATATATATACTATATATATATTATATATATTAAATTATATATATATATATAATTATATATTATATATATATTATATTATAATATTATATATATATATATATATATATATATATATATATATATATAACTATATTATATTTATATATATATATATATTATATATATATATATATATATATATATATATAATATATATATATATTATAATATATATATATATACTAAATATATACACACATATATATATATATATTATATTATATATCTATACTATTATATATATATATATAATATATATATATATATATATATATATATAATATATACATATAATATATATATATATATATTATATATATATATATAATATTATGTTTATATATATATATATATTATATACTATATTATATAGCCCGTGAGTGGTGGTAATCTCTAATTATAATATACAAAGAAATGATTCACAAATAGATCCCATCATTAACAACATTCTTAACTTCTCACCTTTTTTCAAAAAATTAAAACCAAAACTTTTGTGATAATTTTAAATTTATTTTATGTATTTTTATTATATTTAATTTAGTTTATAGCAGCTGAAAGAGGGCCAAGTTTGGTCGAAATATTCTGCTAATATTCCTCAATAAATTTCTTTAAATATTTGATATTAAACTTACAACCTCTTATTAAAAGAGTATTGATTTTCTTCTATTTATATAAGGATTTCACAAGTAATATTTTAATTAAGGCATTACTATATATATATATATATATATATATATATATTTATATTTATATA